>SZWC01034677.1:1531-11590 GCA_023375785.1 Penium margaritaceum | reverse complement strand
AGAAGGCGGGAACAAAGGTGGAAAGGAGAAGAAGGAGCTCACCAACATGATGGCTAGGGGGCTGCCCATGAAGGGCGCAGCGATCCTTAGGCCCGGGGCATTCGCCCTTGACTCGGGCACCGACCACCACTCATCAAAAGAGAAGGGTGGATTTGTCTCCATGGCCGAATCTGTCATGCGCATCAAGTGTGAAAACGGTGGCATCGTCCAAGCTATGGACGAAGGGGACAAGGTGATCACGTTCAACGTGAATGGTACAGAGAAGGCAGTCAACCTTCAAAAGGTGGTGTACATGCCCTCCTTCGCAGCCAACTTGTTGTCCGTCTCACAAATCACCGACAACAACGTGACAGTGGTGTTCACCAACAAGGAAGCGGTGGCCCTAAAAAACGAGGACATCCAGATTTTGTACACCAAAGACGACCTCATGCTTCAAGTTCCAAGAGTCGACGGCCTCTACGTGCTTCAAACCAAAGTCACTAAGGCGTTGGATGAGGGACTCACATGTGCCACCAAGACAGTGGCACCGGAGCCGAAGGATGCACCACTGGCGACCGCTGCGGACGCCACATCAACCAAGGACACAAATGCTGAGCTGTGGCACCGGCGATTTGGCCACGTGGCCAACAGCACGCTGCAAAAGATGCAAGAGCAAGAGGTAGTCCGCAGAATGGAAGGGTGCACTATGAAGCATGACGAAGGATGTACGTTGTGTGAACCATGCCTCCAAGCAAAGGCAAAGAAGAAGCCGTTTGGGAGAGGAGGTCAACGAGCGGAGCACGTCTTGGAACTGATACACAGTGACGTGTGTGGACCCTTCCGCACACCGTCTAACGGAGGAAGCAAGTACTTCCTGACCTTCATTGACGACCACAACCGTAAGTTGTGGATCTACTTCCTCAAAACAAAGGGAGAGGTCAAGGAGAAGCTCCTCGAGTTCGTCGCCATGGTGGAGCGGCAAACGTCCAAGAAGGTGAAGGCGCTCCGAAGTGACAACGGGGGTGAGTACGAGGCATGCAAACCTTGGCTCAAGCATCATGGCATCCGTCACGAGCAAACCACCCCTTACAATCCCCAAAGCAACGGCGTTGCCGAGAGGATAAACCAGACCCTACTTGGCATGGTGCGAAGCATGCTCTTCGACGCCAAGCTCCCACCTCGCTTTTGGGCTGAAGCAACAACAACGGCTTGCTACCTCTTGAACCTCACACCAGCGACCGCCTTGCGGAAGCATTGAAAGGAGCAGGACAAGCAGCTGAAGACCACACAGGAAGTATGGTCGGGAAAGAAACCCAACGCATATCATCTGAAGGTGTTCGGGTCAACTGCATGGGTGAAAATCCGGTCGGGAGAAGGTGGAGGCAAGCTTGACGCACGCTCCAAGAAGTGCATCATGGTTGGGTACGACACGTCACACAAAGCCTATCGGCTTTGGGACCAGGCAGCAGGCAAGCTCGTGAGGCACCACGACGTTGTGTTTGACGAACGCACCCTTGGAAAGGGAGAGCTGCTGGACCCGACCCTCACTCCCAAAGCGGGAGAGTGGATAGTGTTGCTTGAGTCCGGAGACCAAGCGCCCGACAACTGGCTCGCCTTGCCAGCAGGTGGTGGGAATGGGAGAGTGGCTGCGGAGGATGATGCAGCATCTGACATGGACGCGGATACCGAGGCGTCCGAGGCTTCCGAGTCTGACTTGGAGTCTGACGACTCTTTTGACGACGACACCGACGACAAACCACCACCTGTGGAAGCACCAGCACCAAAGCAAGAAGCGGCACCACTACCCCGGCGCAGTTTGCGACCAAAGAGAGCACCTTTGCNATCCATTGCCGAGAACGGCACGTGGGTGCTGGTGGATAGACCCGACAAGGCCCACGTGGTGGGATCCAAGTGGGTCCTCCGAGTGAAGAAGAAGCAAGACGGCAACATCGACAAGTTCAAGGCAAGGGTAGTGGCTAAGGGGTTCTCTCAACGCCCGGGCTCCGAGTACGATGAGACGTTCGCGCCCGTCGTGACCTTTGCCTCCATCCGCTCTCTCCTTGGCATTGCTGCCGCAAAGAACTTGGAGATACACCAGATGGACGTCAGGACAGCTTTCCTTTATGGGAAGCTTGACAAGGAAGTGCTGATGGAGGTGCCCGAAGGAGTCGAAGCTCCCAAGGGCAAGGTGTGCAAGTTGGTGAAAGCGCTCTACGGGCTGAAAGAGGCCCCAAGGATGTGGTACAAAGAGATGGACGGTTTCATGACCGGCCTCTCCTTCGCGCATTGCCAGAATGACCCGAGGATGTACGTGTGCGATGATGGGAGAGGGCTGATGCTTCTTGCGCTTTTACGTGGATGATCTGATCATCTGCTCGTCTTCGGTCGAGCTGCTGGATGGGCTGAAGTCTGACCTCAGCAAACGGTTCAAGATGAAGGACATGGGTCCTCTCGAGAACTACCTCGGGATTGTCATCCACCGCAACCGAGCAGCAGGCACCATCGAACTCAACCAAACCAAATACATTGGTGAGGTGCTGAAGCGCTACCACATGGAAGACTGCAAACCTGTCAGCACCCCAATGACGACCGACACAAAGCTGAAGGCCTCCATGTCGCCAAGAAACGAAGCAGAACAAAGGGAGATGCAAGACATCCCCTACCAGTCCGTCATGGGTAGCATCATGTACGCCATGGTAGGGANGACGACAGGAAATCCACCTCTGGATATGTGTGCATCTTGAATGGCGCTGCCATCTCATGGGCCAGCAGGAAGCAGGATTGTGTTTCCGTGTCCACGGCTGAGGCAGAGTACGTTGCTTTGTCTGAGGTGTGCAAGGAGACTCAATGGCTCCGCAATCTGCTTGGCGAAATGACAGTGCCACAGAAGGACGCCACGATCGTACACGTGGATAACATGAGCACCATCTCGATGGCTAAAGATGAGATCATCTCCGGGCGAACGAAGCACATCGACATACGTTACCACTACTCACGTGACCTGGTCATGAAGAACGTGGTAGACTTACAGCACTGCGAAACAAAGAGCATGCTTGCTGACTGCATGACCAAGCCGCTGGACATCGATTTGCATTATGCAGGCATTCGTGGATTCGGCATGAGGAGTGCGGCAGACGAAGGGTGAGCTCCAAGGCATTGATGGAGCCGTGCAGACAGATGGACAGAGGTGCAAGGGAAAGATTTGTTAAAATAGTATGCACCTTGTCCACTGCCTAGCTGGCTAGCTTCACATACAGACACGGCATGCACTTCTCTATGGAGTATGTCCCCTTGGTCTGTTCTGAGATGGGCCAGGAATGCACTGCCCATAATGGGTATGTCCCCTGTGCCTCATCATAGGAACCATACCTTTTTGGCTTGGTTGATTAGACATCATAGTCTCACACAGGTCGCAAGTTCAAACCCCGCGACGGCCGCGATTTTCTTTGTGGCCAAAACTGGGACAGAAAACTTTTAGGAAGCTTACTAAAGCCTGCCTTGAGGATGACACTTGGCGGTCGAAGGACGCGACAAGTAGGAATGTACGTTGAGGTTAGCTCAAGTGGAGCCACTACAAGCAGAAGCTTAAGCAAAGCTCTGCAAGTATAAAAGCCTGTACCTTGCATGCATCCATTTACAGTTCTTGCCTTTGAAACTCCTCACAGAGTGTTCAACCAAAGGTAGACACTAAAGACCAACATGCGAACTTCATGACGTTGCAAACCAAACGAACCTAAAGTGTAGATACCTCGTTCGAGGGTGATATGTTATCTTGGTTGCAATACCAAGAGCGGTTGGCGGCCTTCCATGTCGGGACCCGTTTTCTAAACCGTTGCTATCCGACGCATTGACAAAGACTGGTTGCGGACTGGTTGCAGACTGGTTGCAGACTGGTTGCAGATTCGTTGCAGACTGGTTGCAGACTGGTTGCAGACTGGTTACGGACTGGTTGCAGACTGGTAGCAGACTGGTTGCGGATTGGTTGCGCACTGGTTGCGGACTGGTTGAAGACTGGTTGTAGACTGGTTGCAGGCTGGTTACAAACTGGTTGCAGACTGGTTGCAAACTGGTTGCAGACTGGTTGTAGAGTGGTTGCAGACTGGTTGCGGACTGGTTGCAGACTGGTTGCCGACTGGTTGCAGACTCATTGCAGACTGGTTCCCGACTGGTTGCAGACTGGTTGCAGACTGGTTGCAGACTGGTTGCGGACTGGTTGAAGACTGGTTGCGGACTGGTTGCGGACTGGTTGCAGACTGGTTGCGGATTGGTTGCGGACTGGTTGCAGATTGGTTGCAGACTGGTTGCAGACTGGTTGCGGACTGGTTGCGGACTGGTTGCGGACAGGTTGCAGACTGGTTGCAGACTGGTTGCCGACTGGTTGCAGACTGGTTGCCGACTGGTTGCAGACTGGTTGCCGACTGGTTGCAGACTGGTTGCCGACTGGTTGCAGACTGGTTGCCGACTGGTTGCAGACTGGTTGCCGACTGGTTGCAGACTGGTTGCCGACTGGTTGCAGACTGGTTGCCGACTGGTTGCAGACTGGTTGCCGACTGGTTGCAGACTGGTTGCCGACTGGTTGCAGACTGGTTGCCGACTGGTTGCAGACTGGTTGCCGACTGGTTGCAGACTGGTTGCCGACTGGTTGCAGACTGGTTGCCGACTGGTTGCAGACTGGTTGCCGACTGGTTGCAGACTGGTTGCCGACTGGTTGCAGACTGGTTGCCGACTGGTTGCAGACTGGTTGCCGACTGGTTGCAGACTGGTTGCCGACTGGTTGCAGACTGGTTGCCGACTGGTTGCAGACTGGTTGCCGACTGGTTGCAGACTGGTTGCCGACTGGTTGCAGACTGGTTGCCGACTGGTTGCAGACTGGTTGCCGACTGGTTGCAGACTGGTTGCCGACTGGTTGCAGACTGGTTGCCGACTGGTTGCAGACTGGTTGCCGACTGGTTGCAGACTGGTTGCCGACTGGTTGCAGACTGGTTGCCGACTGGTTGCAGACTGGTTGCCGACTGGTTGCAGACTGGTTGCCGACTGGTTGCAGACTGGTTGCCGACTGGTTGCAGACTGGTTGCCGACTGGTTGCAGACTGGTTGCCGACTGGTTGCAGACTGGTTGCCGACTGGTTGCAGACTGGTTGCCGACTGGTTGCAGACTGGTTGCCGACTGGTTGCAGACTGGTTGCCGACTGGTTGCAGACTGGTTGCCGACTGGTTGCAGACTGGTTGCAGACTAGTTGCAGACTGGTTGCGGACTGGTTGCAGACTGGCTGCAGACTGGTTGCAGACTGGTTGCGGAGTGCTTGCGGACCGGTTGCGGACTGGTTGCGGACTGGTTGCAGACTGGTTGCAGACTGGTTGCAGACTGGTTGCGGACTGGTTGCAGACTGGCTGCAGACTGGTTTCAGACTGGTTGTGGACTGGTTGCGGACTGGTTGCGGACTGCTTGCGGACTGGTTGCAGACTGGTTGCAGACTAGTTGCAGACTGGTTGCAGACTGGTTGCGGACTGGTTGCAGACTGGTTGCGGACTGGTTGCAGACTGGTTGCAGACTAGTTGCAGACTGGTTGCAGACTGGTTGCGGACTGGTTGCAGACTGGTTGCGGACTGGTTGCAGACTGGTTGCAGACTGGTTGCGGACTGGTTGCAGACTGGTTGCAGACTGCTTGCGGACTGGTTGCGGACTGGTTGCGGACTGGTTGCAGACTGCTTGCGGACAGGTCGCAGACTGGTTGCAGACTGGTTGCAGACTGGTTGCAGACTGGTTGCGGACTGGTTCCAGACTGGTTGCGGACTGGTTGCGGACTTGTTGCAGATTGGTTGCAGACTGGTTGCAGACTGGTTGCAGACTGGTTGCAGACTGGTTGCAGACTGGTTGCAGACTGGTTGCAGACTGGTTGCGGACTGGTTGCGGACTGGTTGCGGACTAGTTGCGGACTGGTTGCGGACTGGTTGCAGACTGCTTGCGGACAGGTCGCAGACTGGTTGCAGACTGGTTGCAGACTGGTTACGGACTGGTTGCAGACTGGTTGCAGACTGGTTGCCGACTGGTTGCAGACTGGTTGCAGACTGGTTGCGGGCTGGTTGCAGGCTGGTTGCAGACTGGTTGCGGACTGGTTGCAGATTGGTTGCGGACTGGTTGCAGACTGGTTACAGACTGGTTACAGACTGGTTGCGGACTGGTTGCGGACTGGTTGCGGATTGGTTGCGGACTAGTTGCGGACTGGTTGCGGACTGGTTGCAGACTGCTTGCGGACAGGTCGCAGACTGGTTGCAGACTGGTTGCAGACTGGTTACGGACTGGTTGCAGACTGGTTGCAGACTGGTTGCCGACTGGTTGCAGACTGGTTGCAGACTGGTTGCGGGCTGGTTGCAGGCTGGTTGCAGACTGGTTGCGGACTGGTTGCAGATTGGTTGCGGACTGGTTGCAGACTGGTTACAGACTGGTTACAGACTGGTTGCGGACTGGTTGCGGACTGGTTGCGGATTGGTTGCGGACTAGTTGCGGACTGGTTGCGGACTGGTTGCAGACTGCTTGCGGACAGGTCGCAGACTGGTTGCAGACTGGTTGCAGACTGGTTACGGACTGGTTGCAGACTGGTTGCAGACTGGTTGCCGACTGGTTGCAGACTGGTTGCAGACTGGTTGCGGGCTGGTTGCAGGCTGGTTGCAGACTGGTTGCGGACTGGTTGCAGATTGGTTGCGGACTGGTTGCAGACTGGTTACAGACTGGTTACAGACTGGTTGCGGACTGGTTGCGGACTGGTTGCGGATTGGTTGCGGACTAGTTGCGGACTGGTTGCGGACTGGTTGCAGACTGCTTGCGGACAGGTCGCAGACTGGTTGCAGACTGGTTGCAGACTGGTTACGGACTGGTTGCAGACTGGTTGCAGACTGGTTGCCGACTGGTTGCAGACTGGTTGCAGACTGGTTGCGGGCTGGTTGCAGGCTGGTTGCAGACTGGTTGCGGACTGGTTGCAGATTGGTTGCGGACTGGTTGCAGACTGGTTACAGACTGGTTACAGACTGGTTGCGGACTGGTTGCGGACTGGTTGCGGATTGGTTGCGGACTAGTTGCGGACTGGTTGCGGACTGGTTGCAGACTGCTTGCGGACAGGTCGCAGACTGGTTGCAGACTGGTTGCAGACTGGTTACGGACTGGTTGCAGACTGGTTGCAGACTGGTTGCCGACTGGTTGCAGACTGGTTGCAGACTGGTTGCGGGCTGGTTGCAGGCTGGTTGCAGACTGGTTGCGGACTGGTTGCAGATTGGTTGCGGACTGGTTGCAGACTGGTTACAGACTGGTTACAGACTGGTTGCGGACTGGTTGCGGACTGGTTGCGGATTGGTTGCGGACTAGTTGCGGACTGGTTGCGGACTGGTTGCAGACTGCTTGCGGACAGGTCGCAGACTGGTTGCAGACTGGTTGCAGACTGGTTACGGACTGGTTGCAGACTGGTTGCAGACTGGTTGCCGACTGGTTGCAGACTGGTTGCAGACTGGTTGCGGGCTGGTTGCAGGCTGGTTGCAGACTGGTTGCGGACTGGTTGCAGATTGGTTGCGGACTGGTTGCAGACTGGTTACAGACTGGTTACAGACTGGTTGCGGACTGGTTGCGGACTGGTTGCGGATTGGTTGCGGACTAGTTGCGGACTGGTTGCGGACTGGTTGCAGACTGCTTGCGGACAGGTCGCAGACTGGTTGCAGACTGGTTGCAGACTGGTTACGGACTGGTTGCAGACTGGTTGCAGACTGGTTGCCGACTGGTTGCAGACTGGTTGCAGACTGGTTGCGGGCTGGTTGCAGGCTGGTTGCAGACTGGTTGCGGACTGGTTGCAGATTGGTTGCGGACTGGTTGCAGACTGGTTACAGACTGGTTACAGACTGGTTGCGGACTGGTTGCGGACTGGTTGCGGATTGGTTGCGGACTAGTTGCGGACTGGTTGCGGACTGGTTGCAGACTGCTTGCGGACAGGTCGCAGACTGGTTGCAGACTGGTTGCAGACTGGTTACGGACTGGTTGCAGACTGGTTGCAGACTGGTTGCCGACTGGTTGCAGACTGGTTGCAGACTGGTTGCGGGCTGGTTGCAGGCTGGTTGCAGACTGGTTGCGGACTGGTTGCAGATTGGTTGCGGACTGGTTGCAGACTGGTTACAGACTGGTTACAGACTGGTTGCGGACTGGTTGCGGACTGGTTGCGGATTGGTTGCGGACTAGTTGCGGACTGGTTGCGGACTGGTTGCAGACTGCTTGCGGACAGGTCGCAGACTGGTTGCAGACTGGTTGCAGACTGGTTACGGACTGGTTGCAGACTGGTTGCAGACTGGTTGCCGACTGGTTGCAGACTGGTTGCAGACTGGTTGCGGGCTGGTTGCAGGCTGGTTGCAGACTGGTTGCGGACTGGTTGCAGATTGGTTGCGGACTGGTTGCAGACTGGTTACAGACTGGTTACAGACTGGTTGCGGACTGGTTGCGGACTGGTTGCGGATTGGTTGCGGACTAGTTGCGGACTGGTTGCGGACTGGTTGCAGACTGCTTGCGGACAGGTCGCAGACTGGTTGCAGACTGGTTGCAGACTGGTTACGGACTGGTTGCAGACTGGTTGCAGACTGGTTGCCGACTGGTTGCAGACTGGTTGCAGACTGGTTGCGGGCTGGTTGCAGGCTGGTTGCAGACTGGTTGCGGACTGGTTGCAGATTGGTTGCGGACTGGTTGCAGACTGGTTACAGACTGGTTACAGACTGGTTGCGGACTGGTTGCGGACTGGTTGCGGATTGGTTGCGGACTAGTTGCGGACTGGTTGCGGACTGGTTGCAGACTGCTTGCGGACAGGTCGCAGACTGGTTGCAGACTGGTTGCAGACTGGTTACGGACTGGTTGCAGACTGGTTGCAGACTGGTTGCCGACTGGTTGCAGACTGGTTGCAGACTGGTTGCGGGCTGGTTGCAGGCTGGTTGCAGACTGGTTGCGGACTGGTTGCAGATTGGTTGCGGACTGGTTGCAGACTGGTTACAGACTGGTTACAGACTGGTTGCGGACTGGTTGCGGACTGGTTGCGGATTGGTTGCGGACTAGTTGCGGACTGGTTGCGGACTGGTTGCAGACTGCTTGCGGACAGGTCGCAGACTGGTTGCAGACTGGTTGCAGACTGGTTACGGACTGGTTGCAGACTGGTTGCAGACTGGTTGCCGACTGGTTGCAGACTGGTTGCAGACTGGTTGCGGGCTGGTTGCAGGCTGGTTGCAGACTGGTTGCGGACTGGTTGCAGATTGGTTGCGGACTGGTTGCAGACTGGTTACAGACTGGTTACAGACTGGTTGCGGACTGGTTGCGGACTGGTTGCGGATTGGTTGCGGACTAGTTGCGGACTGGTTGCGGACTGGTTGCAGACTGCTTGCGGACAGGTCGCAGACTGGTTGCAGACTGGTTGCAGACTGGTTACGGACTGGTTGCAGACTGGTTGCAGACTGGTTGCCGACTGGTTGCAGACTGGTTGCAGACTGGTTGCGGGCTGGTTGCAGGCTGGTTGCAGACTGGTTGCGGACTGGTTGCAGATTGGTTGCGGACTGGTTGCAGACTGGTTACAGACTGGTTACAGACTGGTTGCGGACTGGTTGCGGACTGGTTGCGGATTGGTTGCGGACTAGTTGCGGACTGGTTGCGGACTGGTTGCAGACTGCTTGCGGACAGGTCGCAGACTGGTTGCAGACTGGTTGCAGACTGGTTACGGACTGGTTGCAGACTGGTTGCAGACTGGTTGCCGACTGGTTGCAGACTGGTTGCAGACTGGTTGCATACTGGTTGCAGACTGGTTGCAGACTGGTTGCAGACTGGTTGCGGACTGGTTGCGGACTGGTTGCGGACTGGTTGCGGACTGGTTGCGGACTGGTTGCAGCCTGGTTGCAGACTGGTTGCAGACTGGTTGCTGACTTGTTGCTGACTGGTTGCAGACTGGTTCCAGACTGGTTGCGGACTAATTGCAGACTGGTTGCAGACTGGTTGCGGACTGGTTCCAGACTGGTTGCCGACTGGTTGCGGATTGGTTGCAGACTGGTTGCAGACTGGTTGCAGACTGGTTGC
>SZWC01034676.1:1659-11801 GCA_023375785.1 Penium margaritaceum | reverse complement strand
TTGGAGAGACTGGAAGGACGTGCCAACTTCACATTTTGGAAGATCCGTACCCGCCTCCTTTTGGAGGAGAGGGGCTTGTGAGAAGTGGTGAGCGACGACGAGCGCGCTCCGCCTCCACAGGCAAAAGGCATCACCGCAGCAGAGGTGGTGGCCGGTAAGACGCCGCAGAAAGGTGCAGCAGATGCAAGTTCATCTACAACTGCAGCAGCGGCATATGAGGAGTGGAAGAAGAAGGACAGACAGGCGTACAGGCTGCTTGTCAACACCATCTCCAACCCACATCTTCAGTACGTGAGTGACAAGGCTACTGCAAAAGAGGGTTGGGACACGTTGTGCAAGAAGTATGAGAGCAAGGATCCTGCATTTCTCATGCTTTTGGAGGAGAAGATGATGGCGTTGAAAATGCAATGTGGCGAAGGGATGTATGCGTACTTGGATAGGACAAAGGAGCTGGCGAAGCTGCTGAAAGCGGCCGGTAACTGTGTGGAAGACACGCGCTTCGTCCTCTTGTTGAGGGGACTCCCAACAAGCTATGACACGGTGCGAGAGACGTTGGAGTGCCAGCCGACTCTCGACCTCGACTTCATCTGCACATGCCTGGTGCAGGTGGAACAGTGTCACAATGCAGCAAAGCGCAATGGCGGAAGCAGTAGTAGTGAAGCAGCTTTCATGGCCATGGGCTCACGCAACCAGCAAGAGCAAGAGTCTGGAAAGCAGGGAGGGAAGAAGAAGGGCAAGTGCCACTATTGCCAGAAAGAGGGGCACTACAAGAAAGAGTGCTTCAAGTTCAAGAGGGACCAGAAGGAGCAGCAGTAGCAACAACAAAAGCAGCAATCTCCATAGCAACAACAGCAGCAGTGACAGCAACGTCAGCAGCAGCAGCAATAGCAGAACTAGACGAATGTGCGTCATTTTGGCAACATGAACATTGCCAAGGAGGTGCGCGACTGCCTCTTCATGACGAAGTCTGACATGTGGTAGAAGGAAAAGGCGGATCAGGCGTGGTACAAGGACTTGGGGTGTACCAAGAGTCCGACGCACCACAAGGAGTGGTTTACGCAGCTGCTCTCCATTCCCTCCCCGTCCGATTGCTTTGGGTGATGATCGGGTGATGTATGCTGAGGGGATTGGGATTGTAGAGATGTGGTTGGAGACCCCGCGTGGCATGGAAGTGGGAGTATTCCATGGCGTGCTGTATGTGCCTGATGCTGCGTTCAACCTTCTCTCAGTGTCCTCTCTCACCAACAAAGGATTGCGCGTCGTCTTTGACGATGACTATGGCTACATCCTCGACAAGGAAACAGGAGAGGAGTTGGCCAGGTCGGTGAAAGAAGGTGATATGTACCGCGTGCTCAGGGCGACCAAGATCCCACGCGAGGAGAGCCTTGCAGCAGTGGTCCTGGCCACAGATGGCAAAATATGGCATGCACGCTATGGCCACATCGGCATGCGCGCCATACAACAACTTCAAACAAAGCAGATGGTGCGTGACTTGCCAACCATCTCTAACTTTGAGCAGCCATTGTGCATCAACTGTTTGGAGGGGAAGCAGCATCGCGAGGCATTCTCTGGAGTAGCAAAGCGCGCGGAGGAGATGCTGGAGCTGGTCCACACAGACTTGTGTGGCCCGATGCAGACCCAGAGCTTTGGAGGCTCTAGGTATTTTCTCACCTTCATTGATCATTTCAGCCGTTGCACTACTGTGTACTTCCTTTCCTCCAAGGACCAGTCCTTTGACTGGTTCAACGAGTTCAAGGCCATGGTGGAGAACCAGACTTGCCTCAAAATCAAGGGGCTACATAGCGACCGCGGTGGAGAGTACCTGAGCAAGGAGTTCAAGGACTACCTCGTAGCAGCAGGCATGAAGGCGCAGCACACCGCGCCATACTCGCCACAGTAGAACGGCAAACGCGCCAACCGCACCATCGTTGAGTCGGCGCGCTCCATGCTACACGCGACTCTGCTCACCTACGACTTTTGGGCAGAAGCAGTAAGCACTGCGGTGTACATCAAGAACCGCAGTCCAACCAAGGTCCTGGAGCAGATGACGCCGTACGAGACATAGTTTGGCAAGAAGCCAAGCGTGGGTCATCCTCGCGCGTTTGGCAGCTTGGTGCACATGCACGTGCCAAAGGAGAAGCGGCAAAAGTGGGACGCGAAGAGCGTGCAGATGCTGATGATTGGCTACGACGTGGCAAGCAAGGCGTATCGCCTCTACNATCTCCAGGGATGTCCTCTTCAATGAGAGCAACGTCATCGGCACCAACATTGTCTGTGAAGAGGCAGCAGAAGCAGCAGCTGACAAGGCAGTGGGAGCAGATATCCTTCCTGACCCAGTCTCTCCTGATCCTTCCTCCAATGTGATAATGGAGAACCAGTCTACTCTCCCAGGTTTGATGCAGTAGATATAGCGGCCTCATCGGCACAAGCAAAGGAAGAAGATGCACCACCATCAACAGGAGCAGTTGTCCCGGCAGTACTGCGTTAGCTGCCTGCTAACGCTCCAGCACCAGGTCGGAGGTACCCTCTCAGGGTGGGCTACAAGCCTGGTGAGCGCGGGCATTTTTGGATGCTCCAGAAACCAGACGAGATGAACGTCGCAGTTGCAGCAGACTCTGATGAGCCGACGTTGTACAAGGAGGCCATGGCCTCACCAGATGCGGCACATTGGGCGCAAGCTGTGCATGAGGAGATACAGTCGCAGCCCAACTACGGTATGTGGGAGCTGACAGAGCGTCGACCTAGACGTAAGGTGATCAAGTGCAAGTGGGTGTTCAAGAAGAAGCGGGGAGCAGATGGCAACCTGGAAAAGTACAAGGCAATGCTGGTGGCCAAGGGCTACTCGCAGCAGGAAGGCATCAACTACACGGAAACCTTTGATCCTGTTGCAAAGTTTGCCTCTCTGCGTACGCTCCTTTCCTATGCAGCAGCACAGGATTTTGAGGTCTACCACATGGACGTCAAGACGGCGTTCTTGAATGGTGACCTGGAGGAGGAGATTTACATGGAGCAGCCAGAGGGGTTCGTCATGGATGGCTAGGGGCACTTGGTTTGCCCCTGGCAAACCAAGTGCCAGGGGCAAACGCGGCAGTACCTCGTGAGCTTCAATGGAGAAGCAAATGCAGCTGAGTGGCAGACGTACCAGAGCGCCGTCGGCAGCCTCATGTACCTGATGGTGGCAACCAGGCCGAACCTCGCACATGCTGTTAGTGCTGTGAGCCAGCACATGGCAAACCTCAGACCTGAGGCAGAAAAGTGAATCTTCCGCTACCTTGCTGGAACCATCAACATCGGCATCACCTACAACGGCAACGACAACAGCATCATCGGCTACACAGACGCTGATTGGGCTTCAAACCCTGAGGACCGCAAGTCCATCTCTGGACATGTGTTCCTCATGAATGCTGGGACCATCAGCTGGTGCAGCAAGCGACAGGTGGTCGTGGCCACCTGAAGCACGGAAGCTGAGTACCTCTCTATCAGCTTTGGAGCCAAGGAAGCAGTTTGGCTTTAGCGTCTCATGGCAGAGATGAGTGGGAGTGCAGCAGGTCCAGTCCTTGTGCGCGTCGACAACCAGAGCCAATCGCATTTGCGAAGAATCCTGAGCACCATGCACGCACCAAGCACATTGACATCACATATCACTTCATCAGGCACATGGTGCAGGAGGGTGCTATCAAGCTGGAGTTTTCATCAACCAGCAAGCAGGTCGCTGATTTCTGCACCAAGCCAATGACCCATGAGAAGCAGCAGTTCTGCATGAAGGCATGTGGACTGAGCCCACTCTGACTGCGGCAAAGTGGGAGATTGTTCGAAAAGGAGCCATTCAGTTCAATTTCAGGTCCACAGGAGCAAGTTCCAGGAAAGTACCAGATGCATGCTCCGATTGTCAATCCGACTTCATCATTGGAAAGATCAGGGGGCAAAATGTCTACCGTCCAAGTTTTGAGGCTGATCCAACGGTCGGATATGGAGATATGAATTTTTGAAGTTTTCAAGGTCATCGATTGCCAATATCCGGGTGACCATGGGCGATGGCTCCATGCCTTAGCCTGAGAAAAGAAAAAGGCAAGAGATCCAGGGTCAAGACCTGATGGGAGAAATATCTAAAAAGGTCCTAGATTCTTGGGTTGCCTTGTCAGAGTGTGCTGACTAGGAAAAAGGTACCTCTCCTTGCTTTTTAGGTGAGGTGAGATCCTTGTGTGCTAGCCATGGATACATGGCAATTCTCCATGGGATTGTGGGTTATATAACCACTAGGAATGTGCCAGTCCTAGTGGTCACATAACCCACAATCCCATTGAGAATCGCCATGTGTCCATGGCTAGCACACAAGGATCTCACCTCACCTAAAAAGTAAGGAGAGGTACCTTCTTCCTAGTCAGCACACTCTGGCAAGGCAACCCAAGAATCTAGGACCATTTTGGATTTTTCTCCCATCAGGTCTTGACCCAGGACCTCTTGCCTTTTTCATTTTGCAGGCTAAGGCATGGAGCCATGGCCCATGGTCACCGAATATCGGCGGTCGATGACCCCGAAAACTTGGAAAATTCATATCTTCCAATCCGACTGTTGGATCGGTCTCAAACTTGAATCGTAGACATTTTGCCACCTGAGCTTTCCAATGGTGAAATCGGAGTGATGATCGGAGCAAACATCTGGTAGTTTCCTGGAACTTGCTCCTGTGGACCTAAAACTCAGCCAGATGGCTCCTTTCTCAACATTGACATGTTAATGGCGCTCATGTTGTCAATCTTGATGATTGTCGCCGTTGCATGTGGTGCCTTCATCTGAGATAGCAGGCTTCGTAGCCACTGCATCTCTTTAGACACCTCAGCCAAGGCGATGTACTGAGCTTCATCTGTTGACATAAAGACACATTTCTGCTTGCGACTTGTCCAACCGACTGCACCTCCATTCAACATACACACAGAGGTAGATTTTGTGTCATCGACATTCCCTCCCGAATAAACATCAGTGTAGCACATGAGACGCAGTGATGCGGATCCAGCGATGCCTCCAAACTGGAGCCCCACGTGCCGCCTCCCCTGAAGGTAGCGCATGATGCGCTTCACAGCCTGCCAGTGAAGTGGACCGGGATTGGCCACAAACCGGCTCACCTGCCCAACAACATGGGCTATATCTGGTTGGGTGGCGACCATGGCATACATCATAGTGCCCACTGCAGACTGATATGGGATGCCCAACATGTCAGTTTTTTCTGCTTCGTTGGATGGGGACATGGAGGTGGAGAGTTTGTACTTGCAGCTCATGGGTGTGCTGGCAGGTTTGCAATCTGCCATGTTGTATCTTTTGAGGATGGAGTCGATGTATTTTGTCTGGTTCAGGTTGATGGTACCTGCTGCTCTGTCGCGCTTGATGGCAATTCCAAGGTACAAGTCAAGAGGACCCATGTTTTTCATCTCGAATCTGCTACTCAGCTGCCCCCTGAGATCGACTAGTAGCTGTGTCGAAGAAGAACATAGAATCAGGTCATCAACGTACAAGGNATGCGCTTCACAGCCTGCCAGTGAAGTGGACCGGGATTGGCCACAAACCGGCTCACCTGCCCAACAACATGGGCTATATCTGGTTGGGTGGCGACCATGGCATACATCATAGTGCCCACTGCAGACTGATATGGGATGCCCAACATGTCAGTTTTTTCTGCTTCGTTGGATGGGGACATGGAGGTGGAGAGTTTGTACTTGGAGCTCATGGGTGTGCTGGCAGGTTTGCAATCTGCCATGTCGTATGTTTTGAGTATGGAGTCGATGTATTTTGTCTGGTTCAGGTTGATGGTACCTGCTGCTCTGTCGCGCTTGATGGCAATTCCGAGGTACAAGTCAAGAGGACCCATGTTTTTCATCTCGAATCTGCTACTCAGCTGCCCCCTGAGATCGACTAGTAGCTGTGTCGAAGAAGAACATAGAATCAGGTCATCAACGTACAAGGCGACCAACATAGTCCCTTTGTTACTCTCATGCACGTATATACTAGGGTCATTGTCGCAGTGCATGACGGACTCCTTGGCCATGAATGTGTCCATCTCTTGGTACCAAAGTCTTGGCGCTTGTTTTAGCCTATAGAGTGCCTTCATCAATCTACACACCTTGCCCTCAAGAGTATCAACCCCCTCCGGAACCTCCATCAATACCTCCTTGTCAAGTTTACCGTAAAGGAAGGCTGTCTTGACATCCATCTGGTGGACCTCCATGTTCTCAGCAGTAGCAATGGCGAGCATTGACCGGATGGAGGCAAACGTCACAACTGGAGCAAAGGTTTCATCGTATTCTGCGCCAGGGTGTTGGGAGAATCCTTTTGCTACCACCCGTGCCTTGTACTTGTCTATCTTACCATCCTGTTTCCTTTTCACTTTCAGCACCCACTTGGACCCCACAACGTGAGCCCAAGCAGGTCTGTCCACCAGGACCCATGTCCCATTCTCTTCGATGGAGCTGAGTTCACTGCGAATTACTTCATCCCACTCTGCTTTGTCAGGCCGAGTGAGTACCTCTCCAACAGACATTGGCTCCTCTTGAACCAAGAATTAATAGTTGAAACCTGTCCATGTACCCTTATCTGCATCGTAATGCTGCCGAGGTACTTTGAGGCGTGAACTACTCCTTGAACCTGGTGGCTGGTGCTGTTGATGTGGATGCTAGAGGTCTGGTTTGTTGTTGATGATGGGAGAGGCATCCTCCTCATTGTTTGGAGGATCGAATACGTCGGAATCAGAGTCTGATTCCTCCGAGTTATCTTCATGACCTCCGCTCCGTGTTGCCGTACCTATCCCATGCCATTGTGCTGGTGCTTCGTCTCCCTCTTCAAGGAGAGTGAGCTACTCTCCCTGTTTTGGAGCATTCTCAAGTTCAAGACGCTCTCCCTTGCTCACAAAAACTTCGTGGAAATCCACATCTTTGCTCCGGATGACCTTCTTGGCCCCTTGGTCCCAGAGTCGATAAACCTTGTGGGCAGTGTCATAGCCGATGAAAATGCACTTTTGTGCTCTTGCATCGAGCTTTGCAGGTCCCTCAGCGGCCTGGACCTTGGCAAACACGGTGCAATCAAACATCTTGAGATGGGAGGCATCCGGCTTCTTGCCTGACCATGCTTTTTGAGGCGTCTTCAGCTGTTGTGTTGCTTCTTCTTGCCTCTCCTTCGCAGAGCTACTGCAGATGTGAGGTTCACAAGGTAGGTAGCCGTACGTGCTGCTTCAGCCCAGAACATAGGAGGCAGCTTGGCGTCAAAGAGCATGCACCTTGTCATGCCTAGGAGCGTCTGGTTCATCCTCTCTGCTATGCCGTTGCTTTGAGGTGAGTAGGGCATTGTTTTCTGGTATTCAATGCCCTGTGTCTTGAGCCACTCCCTGCAGGCTTCGTACTCTCCCTCGTTGTCCGTTCTGAACACTTTCACCTTCTTTCCACTCTGTCGCTCAACCATAGCGACAAAGGCTTCCAGATTCTCCTTCACCTCGCTTTTCTTTTTGAGAGAGTATATCCACACCTTGTGGCTATTGTCATCAATGCATGTGAGGAAATATCTGCTACTTCCATTTGATGGCATGCGGAAAGGACGGCACACGTCAGAGTGCACAAGGTCAAGGGGTGCAAGAGGATGCGTGCCATTGCGCTTGAAGGGTTTCCTTTTTGCCTTGCCTTGAAGGCATGGCTCACACATGATGCCGGCTTCCTCCGCCTCATCACCTAGCTCCATCCCACGCACTAGCTCGTGCTTTGCCATGAGCTCCAATGTGCGATAAGCCACGTGCCCAAAGCGCCTGTGCCACATGTTTTTGGAGGATGCGCACAGGCTTGAATGAACAGCCCTGGTGGTTGTATTTGCTTGCGGTTTTGTTGCTATATCGTCTGCTGCCACTGCTTCCGCTGATCCAACATGTCCTTTCTCATCTGAATCTACACTGCTGCTCTCCTCATCATCACTCTCCACCAAAGATCCAGCTATTGAATTTGTAGTTTTGGTTTGCAAGACGTAGAGCCCATCAATGCGAGGAGCCTGTGCGACAACCTTCTTGGCAGAGTAGGAGATCTTGATGTCCTTGGTAGGAACTATTACCGCTTCCTTCTCTGTGAAGACCACTGTCATGCCATGGTCAGTTATCTTACAGACGGAGACAAGGTTGGCTGTGAAGGAGGGCAAGTAGACCACCCCCTCTAGCTTGAGGTCGGAATCTCCACCGTTGACACCCACTTTGACTAGCTTGTCACCAATCCCCTCATCTGCCTGAACCTTGCCGTTGGCAACTCTGAAGTTCTTGTTGCATGGAGCAAGAGAGATGAAGTCTCTGTTCTCGTAAGTGGTGTGCTTGTTTGTGCCTGAGTCGAGGCCGTAAGCTCCTGGCCTGAGTATTGCCCTCCCTTTGTTGGAGGCACACTCAACCATCAAGCTTGTGGGATCCTTCCCACCATGTCCCCCTCGTCATTCATCACCGTCTCCTCCCTCTCCCTTGGGTGCACGGCACTCTTGAGCCCAGTGTCCAGCCTTGCCACAGTTATGGCAGTTTTCTTGGCGCTTTGCACCCCTCCCACTGTTTCTAGTGCTGTTGTTTCCCCTGTACCCAGAGGAGGAGGTATTGCGGAAGGTGCCACTGCTCCGTGAGGCAAAGGAAGCCATGTTTGCTTCATTGCTGCTACGATGCATGGCTTCATTTTGCACATACTCAGAGACGGTGGTGTAGGAAACTAGATCTTCAGTCCACCCTCCAATCACCGTTATCATGGGGCCCCAACTTTCCGGCAGCGTCATCAGAAAAATCATGGCCTGCATGTCGGATTTTAGGTCCCACCCCACGGCGGTGGCTTGTTGCTAGAGCATCTCAAATTTCTGCATAAAGGCGGAGACATCCCCCCCTTCATCAAGTCTCATGCTGATAAGCTTTTGTGGAATGAAGAGACGGTTAAGAAGTGAGGAGGACTGAAAGACCTTGCCAAGTTATGCGTATGCCGCCACTGCCACTGTACAACCGCTGATGTGTAAAAGGACTGAGGGTTTTTAGGCCTTCTTCCTTTGTTGACATGTGACATGCACCCCAAACTGAATCAAGCATACACTTCACCTTCAAGAGTACTAACGCCTTAGTATTACATCTCAAGAAAAGCTCAAGTTGTCAATACGCAAGAGAGCATCAAGCAAGGGTTGATTGATCAGCATGCAAGATAAGTCCTTTTATAGCTGTCTGTCCAGTCCTAGAACTCAAGAGCACATTCCTAGGAAGTGGCCTGAACCAAACACGTCACCAATAGACTTGCACTGTGGGCTTTACACAAAAGCATCCTAGTGTCAAGGTGACAGACCAACGTTGTAACATCCAAAAAGCTACAGACTTTCTTTCTTGGAAGCTTCCACGGCAAACAATATGTGCTTGGGGCCAGGATCGAACTCGTGACCTCTCACGTGAGCAACAAAGTGGCCAAGGTAACCACTAACCCATATGGTGTACTCACAGGTCATATCTCACATGATACAAAGCATAGTTGAAACACATCACAACGGATCCAGGGGTCATACCTCCACAAGGGGCAGAGCATTCCTGATCCATCCTACAATACTCAATAAGGTGCAAAAACAATCAACAAGAGACACACTGGTCAGAAACACACTGGTCAGAAACACACTGGTCAGAAACACAGTAGCTAGAAACACTGTGGTCAGAAACACACTGGTCAGAAACACAGTGGTCAGAAACACAGTGGTCAGAAACACAGTGTTCAAAAACACAGTGGTCACAAAAACAGTGGTCAGAAACACAGTGGTCAGAAACACACTGGATAGAAACAAACTGGTCAGAAACACAGTGATCAGAAATACACTGGTCAGAATAACAGTGGTCAGAAACACACTGGTCAGAAACACAGTGGTCTGAAACACTGTGGTCAGAAACACAGTGGTCAGAAACACACTGGTCAGAAACACACTGGTCAGAAACACACTGGTCAGAAGCACAGTGGTCAGAAACACAGTGGCCAGAAACACATTGGTCAGAAACACAGTGGCCAGAAACACAGTGGTCAGAAACAGAGTGGTCAGAAATACAGTGGTCAGAAACACAGTGCTCAGAAACACAGTGGTCAGAAACACAGTGGTCAGAAACACAGTGGCCAGAAACACAGTGGTCAGAAACA
>SZWC01034675.1:0-17946 GCA_023375785.1 Penium margaritaceum | reverse complement strand
GGGATCTCACCACTCGCGGGGGCAGGTAAAGCTGGGGTTGCTCACCCGCGCTATTGGGTGGCTGAAACCGAGGGGACGGCTGCCAGGGTCACGCGGGTAAGGGCAGGGCCGTTGAGATGCAGAGCTGGGCTCCTAGGGTGCAGATCTACACCACTGGGCGGATCCAAGTTGCAGGTCGAGAGGTCTGAGGTGCGGTTCGAGTCGCTGAGGTGTGGAGCTGAGCCGCCAGGGTGCCGGTCAGGGCCTCTTGCGTGCAGATCTGAGCCGTTCAGGTGCAGATCTGTGCCGTTGGGTGCAGATCTGACCGGGTGCGGTAAGAAGTCTGGCAGGATGCAGAGGTCGGATGTGGGCTACGGTCGTGGATCTCGGCCGCTAAGCCGGTAGAAGCTGCTGAGCCGCTGAGATCTGCTGAGCTGCTGAGCCGCTAAGAATGAGCTGCTGAGGCCCTGAACCACTGAACCGCTGCTGTGCCACTGAGGCGTTGCTGAGTGCCGCTGAGCCTCAGCCTCTGAGCCTCTGGGCCTTGGAGAGCCGCTGAATGATGCCGAGAGCGAGAAAGCTCTCAGATCTCCCCACTTGGGTACGGATGTGTTCTGTCTTCGACGGTCGCCATTGAGGAAATAGACGAAACGAAGCGCATCTTGTTGTCCTCGGGCTCCGTTTGGATGTCGGAAAGCGACGGTCCGTTGACTTTTCCTTCACTGCCGTGCTTAGGACGAACTATATGATCATGAATTCTGTCCACGACCATTGCCATACCATCCCACACCGGAAAGTTGCTCGCAGTGGCGCCTCTGGCACTTCACGACTGACTTTAATAATACCCTTGTCAACATGACTCGTCGTGACACCTCGTCGGGATCGTGACATTTTCAACATTGCCACTCCACGTCAGGGCCTAGTGGGTGGCGACATTGCAGAAAACATGCGTGGGATGTTCGAACTGCCATCTCGGCGACACCATGTGATTCAGGGATTGTTCTCGTATGGTTGACCGACCGACCCATGCTCCATCGCCATTGAAGTTTCAGAGCATCGTTGCGGTGATCATGACGGCAGCGGACAGTCCTCTATGCTGCCGTCATTTCTTCTGCACTGATTCTTGGTCCCGAGTCCTAAATTCGCATTGAAACGACGAGCTAGCAAGCACGGTCAATGAAGCCTTCATCGAGTGTTAGCACCAGCTGACTTGGTCTCGCGATTCCGAAATACCTGAACGTTCATGAGCTTCTTGAAAACGTTAATCTTCGGCTTCATTTCGCGCTCGAAGTGGACGTTGGGAGAATTGCCCGCCAAGCACTCATGGAAGAATGGGATGCGCTAATTTTTCTTCAAATCCAGCTGCTTGCTGATTTCACCCTACGCGAGGTGACAAGGCTGAGAAAATAGACGAAGCTATGAGAACTTCTCGAGTGTGCGAGAGACCCTCTTGCAACAGCGTGTATCCGCGGATGTGGACGACTGGATGGTGAACTGGGTAGTGCTACGTTTCCGCCAACGGCCCATTGACACAAGCCCTAGGGTCAGAAGAAGCCGGCATCGACACTGAAGCCGGCATAGACCACCTAAGGGTTTGTTCTCGCACCTCCTGTACCCCCAAAATTCGGAATCCATGTAGGAATCCGCTTCAGATTCCGCGGTGGTGCATGTCACGCTGTTCAATTACACAACAAAATCCTTCTCGAATACAAGTGGAGGAAGCTTGACGGAAAGGCCTGATCATACCACATTAGCTTAACCATGCGCTCTCTTTCCATCTTACGGTGACAGTACGGCAGATTGCGCTTAATACCTGAAACAATTTCTGGTTTCTTGCTCGCTCGGCCGACGAATCTGCCGTCATCCTCTGGATTCTGCCTGATGCAAGTAGATTTGGACAAGTTTTGTTTCTACAGGTCAACTTTGTGATGCATTTCAGAGTAGGGTCCGCACACGTGTTGTATCGCAAATTGTATGCCCACGCTGCATGACGTGTCGACGACAACTTTTCCTGCAAACTGTTGTGGTTATTGGAAGTTATAGCCATGGTCCTCGGATTCCAAAACTTTGTTTGAATCAGCCGATTAGCTCATGAATCCGCGGTTTCACACGATTCCTTCTCGGATTCCAAATTTTGGATGTACAAGAACGCACCCTAAGCCGGCATAAGCCACCAAAGCTGGCATAGGCCACAAATGGTGACATTCACTACCAATGCCGGCATCTACCACACATGCCAAGAGCTGTGACATTTTTCCGGACATTACTGGGCCGCCATACTTTCCTCGAAGTGTACATCAGGTTGAGTCCACCTCCACATACCTGCGCTTAGGGCGTGATACCTTGCAACATTTATATTCACTCTGACTACCTCTGTTTAGGATTTTGTTTCCCCATATACATGGACCTGGGGATTATTTCAAGACAGGAAGTTGGGGACAGACTGGGATGTTCTCAAAACCATTGGACCTTAGTACCTACTTTGGTTGGCCATTTGATGTCCAGGTCGTTACCTCCAATGACCCCTATATCTTTATGCCAATTGGCCAAGAGTATTGTGGCCACCTTCCCTGACCTCTTGTGTTTTCCTTTGACACATTTGCCAATTATCTCAACTCGTCCAGCCTTCAGATGTTTTGATACTGTTCCATCAACATCTCAATGGTTCTAGACTCATATAAACCCGTGTATTGGTGTTCTCGAATCTCCCTGACTTCTCAGTGTAGTTTCCCTCAACGACCACTCACGACTCGGCGTCACACATGTCACTCTAGCGCCCAAGACCCAAGATGTAGTTAATCCTCTTCCTCACTATTGTATTTCTATGCTCCACATATCCGAAACTTGACATCCAAGTACACTTCTTACAGCATATGAAGTATCCATCTGTCCTGATTTCTCAAACCATCATTTCCTTCCCACTCCTCCTTGTGAACAATCCACATACCACTCGGCGTAACAATTGGTATCATAGCGGAGCATCACTGAAGGTGCAGCGGATGCAACAACTATGAGGCGACAAATTTGCACGAGTCCTTGGCATTTCTCCACCGTCTAGAATTTTGTGGACCTTACGGTGATGATGGTAAACAGAGCGGGTGCAGCCAGCAACGAGCAACAGTCTTGATGAAGAATTTGGCAATGGATGATAGGTAGTATGCAAGCAACTACCCTCCCTGGGGGAATCAGGTAGAAGCAACGTCCTTCACGGTGACTGGCGCATAAATGACGCCTTGGATGGCCAATTCGATGACCAACCCCTCATGCTCCCCAAACCCTTCATATATGACCAATCACATCACCTCTAAAACTGTGGATCAACAAGTGTATTTGGAAGTGAACATATGAGTGAACATAGAATTCAAAGAAAAACTAGTACATAGTAACCGTAATCTATAATAATGAACACCTTGTATAAGGAATCTACATCTGGGCTTTAGTGACATGAATTGATGATGATTTCTTATAAATGTTTCTACATGGGAATACAGTATTTGATGCACCAATTGTTTAGTGCATGAATTTCTGATAATGAACTGTAACTTGAAGCCTTTGTCTTTGCCTTTGCTTGCCAGGACAGCACTTGGCACAATAGGAGCCAGCAGCCTACAGGCTTGCATTATGGAAGAAATGTAGCACACATTGTTGGGATAATAGAGCTACAATACTCAGCTTCTCCAACAACTCAATGTGATGATGGAGAAGCTTCAGGATGCGTGTGTGCGGGAAGTACTTCCCAACAAGAGGAAAGTGCAACTCTGATGTGAGCCCCAAATTCAACCAATACATCCTTGTCATATATTCTTCCAGATTCAAAATGATTGGCAGTTTGGATGTAGGAAACAGTTGTGGAGGTGTATTTTGAACGGTATTTGATTCATTAACCATAATCAAAACTAATCTTGTGGAATGGATTGTGCGTGGCATGGTTTGAAGTTGATGGTATGATCTGAAATCCATCCAAGGACAGCACGAGACCAGTGAACTAGATCAATGGCTCACGTCATTGCTCTCACATTGTCCACCCAACAGTTCTACCTCTTGAGTGATAGAAACCTAGGCAGCCCTCAAGGAGGCTATCAGGCTCACCAAGAGCCGCCAGGCAGGACCAATTACATGTGAGAGAGAAGTTGTAGGTTGCAAGAACGAAAATACGGAAGTGTGTCAAGTGGTGTAGAGAGCGCAAATGGTTGGTTTAACTCATGGATGCGAAAGTAAATTAGTGAAGCTTTCTATCAAGCCAAAGTATGCTCCACTTGGCGCATGGAGCTGGAAGAACTACCTGTAAAAGTTCACCTCCTAGCAGACTCCTAGCCTAGCAGGATAAACGACAGTCACTCTCACACAAAACAATTAATGTCCCTGCTATGTACAACACCAATAATCTCGATGGGGACCTTCCTTGAAGCTCCCTAAACGTCTTCCTGCCGCCTTTGTATCTTGAAGGCCACTCCAAGCCTCCCTGCCCGGTAATTCTGGAGGTCATTGGTGCTGGTAGTGTAGGAGCCGTCTCTTGAACCGGACCCACTACCACCAAACCTTGAAAATCTATATCTCCCTCAAACGGACTTCAAATCAAGTTTTGTAATAACTATAGAATTATAAATACATCTTGTATGCACCTGTCAGCTGATTTTTATCAAGCAACCCACTTGGGTCACTTTTTTGGAACCCTTTATCCATCATTGATCACGTCAATTTGATGTGGCATGACTCAATAACTCCTCTCAAAACCTAGACGGACTTCGTATCTGCCATATTGCACGCTTTAGAAAAATGAACAAGAATCCTGACACACTGTAAAAACTCCAACGCTAGTGTCAGTAGTAACATGTGGTAGAGTACATGTGGCGTTTGTTGGAAATTATCTCCGGATGTGACCACCTCCTTGATGAACTCTGTTCCTGTTTCAACAACGGCATCAAATGTAACATCTGGCAAGCAATTGTCATATTTCATATCCAAGAAAACCTTTCAAGAATGATTGCACCGGCTAATCATATCCTACATGCAGATTATAATGCTCAAATACAATACTTCCACAGCCAACGGCCCTAGAGCCACGATTTGCATTGTGGTAAAGGGAAGTCGCAATGATCAAAAACCTCATTCCTGAAGGAGATTGATGCTGTCATTCAGTGTGATAAATGATTGTGATGGAATTGAGGACTGTTGGTGTAAACATCATGCAACTATCAAAATTGGTGGTATTAGGGTAAAAAGAGAGGGGAATCATGAAAAATGGTCAAAGGGTAGGAGTACAAGGCAAACCTCCCCTTCCATGAGAAAATATACGCAATTCTATCACCCATTTGAAGTGCTCACACTACCACGGACGACAGTAATCACTAAGGTTTATTAGGAGTATAAAAAGTACCAACCAGCAATACTTTCACAAGATTAATTGAGGAGTTATAAAAGTTGTTAAACGTTGCTACCACTACGGGATGGAGGACCTTCTCACAGTGTTGTTGGTAATGATATGGTGGGCAAGCCAACTATGTACACCAAACCAAGGGTGTTTGCAGGAAGAACCGTTGACATGTGTTCACACATCCACGGACTTTATGAACTAGTTTGACTAAAAAAATGACAACATGTATGATGTAACCTTCTAGAGGGATTTGAGTGTACAAAGCATTATTCTTGACAAATATTTCCTCTATAAATGCATTGCACAGCTAGACTGGAGCAACAAAGCGGTCTAGGTGAGCATTTTAAGGCAAGGTACAACACCTGGTTGTAGTCAAGTGGCCCACAAAGTAACAAAAGTTATGGGATGGAGCAAAAGCAAAAGTAGTAGAAGAAGTTGCAACGGTCTCAGGACAAAACATGTAGCCAATATCAATATACATGGCCAAACAACACCTACGATGTTGAGCAAAAGTGTGGTTCACGATGTGGAAATAGGGAAAGCGCAAGGAATTGCACTAACAAACAAGAAAATTTAAAGCTCATTGGCCTTGAGACCTATCAGTTTTGCAGCTGCACCAAAGGATTTTGCATCCTTCATCATTGAGTTTGAAAGGGTTTTTTCATGATGATCTACCTCGAGACTTACCCCCATAATGCAACGACGACTACCATATAGACATGAAGCAAAGCAACCTTCCGACGGTCAAGAGGACCTAACAGATGAGTGTTGAGGAGCTAACAGGACTGAAAAGTTAGGTAGATAAGAAACTCGATAAGGGGTTCATCCAGCTTTCAATGTCATCCTATGTTGCACCCATATAACCTTTTAAAAAAAAACTGAGAAAATGCAGATGTGTTCGGATGATGAACCCTTGCATGACATTGAGCAAACAAAAGAAATCACAAACTACGTGGGGCAAGGATTTCCACCATAATTTACTTACATTGCGGCTATTATCATATTCATGTATCCAAAAATTTCATAAAAAAAGACAGCGTTCCATGCCAGATGTGGGCACTTTGATTTCATGCTTATGTCATTGGGACTCACAAATGCTCGTGCCACATTTAAGGTGGCCATGTATGATACTTTCCGGCTGTACCTCTCTGGATTTCTACATTGATAATATCATGTATAGTCAAACCCTGGATGAGCAGGATGGAATTTTCCAAAATGTTATGAAAAGTGTACAAAGAGAGAGACTCTATGTAAAATTTTCTAACTGCAACTTCAATTGTTCTTCATGGAGTTTCTGGGTCACATCATTGGCGCTAGTTGGATAGCCATGTCTGTGATATCCAGGTAAATTTGAGGCTTCTGCAACTAAAAGTGTAAATTTCTAAAGGACTGACAGCCAGTGCTCGTCTCTGCTCTCACTTCTAAAGACACCAGGCGGGACTGGGAAGAAAGAAAGCAGAAAGCATTTATCTCTTAAGAAATTCTCTCACCTCAACGGCGGGCTTGCAATTGGTGAATCCAAAGGTGGACTACATCATGGCCAGCAATACGTCCAATCAAGCAGTTGGAGTCACTCTCTCCCAAGAAAATGGCAATGGACAACAAGTGGTTGACTATTTATCAAGAACTCTACATAGAATTGAATTAAACAATGCGATACATGAACAGGAAAAGGTGACAGCTGTGTTCTCATTCACAACGTGGCGATGCTACATGGAGTGCCGAAGATGTGAATTCTGGTTTGAACATCACACTAAGAAATCTCAGGACTGAGCCAAGTTTGAGTAACTAAAAAACTCGATGGATGGAGTCCCTTGGGACCAACGTTGACTGCAACATTGACTATTGAACATGAAATAAGAAATCAGACAGATGGTCTCAATGAATGACCAACGTTGACAGCCAATATCAGCATATTCATCATTCAACGATTCCTGTACCCTGCAAGGTTCTTTTCAGAGTATTAATCGGAGTTTGGTGGGTATGATAGGACCAAGTTTTGATTTTACGATCACTACTGGCTGCAGTGATTCACTCACCAAGTCATTGTACCACCAAACAAGTAACTTAAAAACATTCATTAGACGAGTGCCACGACACAAGTCTAAGTGGAGACTTTGGTGAGGACATGAAATTCAAGAGGAAAGCAAAGTGCTGCTGGTAGGATCACATGCTGGCCAACATGTCTGCTTTCAACACATTGTGCGACACTTGTCAGTGTAAAACATCTCACTGCACAAGGTTAATGGGACTACTCCAACCACTTCCTAGTCCACCAGGAGCCACGAGTTGTGATGGGATTTCCCACCACTTAGGAGGGGTATGATGTCATCCTTGTGGTATTAGTAATATTTTTCAGGATTGTTTTAGGATGACCGCCGTAACTTCCAAGGGAACAGCGGTGCTGTTTGCAAATCAGATTGTGTAACCACAAGGATTTCCTCAAAACATCATCAGCGACAAAGATGGCTACTGGAATAGCCATTTCTTGGCACAAACTAATAACACGTTATGGAAAATTAATCCACCTATCAATAATATCCCACCCAAAACCAACAGCCAAGTCGAGAGGACCAATCAGAGGCTCGACCTCATGCAAGACACATGGAACTGATCGAGAGGCACAACTATCAACGGCATATAGCTCAATAGATTCCATCATAATGTATGAAATACTGTTCGGGTTGCTTCATGATAGACATATTGCCACTCGGGTTGGACTACATAACCAAAGCCACATTCCAGCTGTTGACATCCATCACCGTGGTTCCTCCAATGTGTGGGAGGAAACATGAAAAAATCTTGCAAAGACATAAGGATGCAACAGACTGACATCACAACGATGACATGTTCAACACCGGGAAGCACATCCTACTCAGCTTGAGGAGCATGAAGCCACATGGATGGTCAGGACTATTTGAGATCAAGCGAATGCAAACCTCATTTGTCCCTCAACTTCGCCTCCTTGACGGCATGAGAACTCATTTTATCTTCCACGTCAGCAAGATCAAACACTATTGCTACCCTAGCAATGTATTTCCTGGTAGACATATGTCACCCCCATCTCCAATCCAAGTGCACTTGGACACAGATTTTGTAATTGAAGATATTCTTTTAAATCAATGCAATGACAAATCAAATGCGTACATAATCAAGGGACATGGATACAACACTACGCACAACAATTGGGAGCCCCACAACCACCTCTGACATTCATCATCTGATCAACGTTTATTTTAGGAATCACAGTCCACGAAAGCTAATGCACCGTGACATCCCAAAAAGAGGAGGGGAATGTTAGATCCCGAGACATTGTAAATGGGTTCTTTTCCATTACACAAATTCCTTACTGTGCAACAAACCCAGGATATTGGCCAAGGATACATTCGCCACCTTTCCCAACCTCCAGTGCTGCATTGGCATAGGTTCTGACATATTTGACCTATATTGAAAATGGTGGGAAAAAATGTTGCAAACCGTATTGATATTTTGATAATGTTATGTTTAGTTCTCAACAATTGTACACTTTCACAAAGCCGTGCCTTGCTACTCTTGAAACCCCCCGAATTCTCTGTGACGTTTCTTTTAAGTGAGTGCTCAAGATGCTGCATCTCACGTGTTGCTTGAATGAAACATCCGAGGCCCATAATATGTCTTGTTATGTTTCTCAATCCCACATATATGTTCTTGAATTAACTGACACTTCTCATTAGAGTACACTGACTGCTAGATATAAATTATCCAAATGTCTCAAGTGTTCTAGTTGTCCTCTGCTCCGTTCCTCATCCCTGTAAATCATCCAGGTTCTCCTCAGCATAACAGTGGTATGTTGGAATAGTATTTCACTGAAAACAATTTACAGCATAAGGCTGAAAGAATTCTACACAGGCTCACGGATTTTTCACTCTTTCCATAAACATGAATGTTTCATTTCATAGAAAGAATATGCCCATGGAACATGCTTTGCAGAAGGAATTGATAGAAGGCTTTTGAGCTGCCTGGGAGACAACTGGGTAGCCCTCTAGAAACGTTTGGAATTGTATCAATTTTTCACCCTTATGGTCTTAATGGCATATCCATCTCTTACTGCAAAAACAATTAGCACTATAGTTGTAGATTCCTCCCATCTGAAAATCTAACTGAAGGTTATGAACAGCCTCCTCATATCTTGCATAACAAGCTTACACAATTTCATCAACTCTTCCAGTGGGCATTTCTGTCATT
The DNA here is from genome assembly GCA_023375785.1 of Penium margaritaceum. Lineage (NCBI taxonomy): Eukaryota > Viridiplantae > Streptophyta > Zygnematophyceae > Desmidiales > Peniaceae > Penium > Penium margaritaceum. The sequence continues at coordinate 8,369 of SZWC01034675.1, read as the reverse complement.
ACCTTTTTGGCTAACAAAACATGGACCCCAGGATTTTAACATCACCGGCCGAGGAATATTATGCCACCTGCTCCGACCTCTGGTGCTCCATTTGCAAAGGTTCCAACAAGTTCCAACCATTTTCGGATTTATGTAGAGAACTATCACAAAATAAGTTTATGCTTTGAAACTTTTTGGTTGATTTATTAATGGCAGTTGACTTTTAGAAATACAACATTTGGTATTTTTCAAACCCCCAACCTCTTGGTGGAAATTCTTGAAGCAAAAAATCACTACATTGCAAAGCAGCACTGCACGCCTTGAGTGCCCAAGTCCCAACATCTTCTTCATACTGATTTGCAATATTGTACATATGTGCTTGACATGTCCAAAACGTTTCATCAGCATACACTTACTAATAAATACAAAGTATGCACATTTCCTCATTACTTGAATTGTCTTCTGTTTTTCACTTCATCCCTTAGAACCATCCACATTCTACTCAGTGCAACACTTGCCTCCAAAGCATAGCATCACTGGAATGATAGCGGAAAAATTATCTACAAGGCGACTACCTTGCACAATTCTTCCAGGCATCCCAACCATCCAGAAGCTCATAGATATTATGAAGACATGGTGAACAGATCAAGCGCATCCGAAGAGAAGCAATTGAAACCAGCAACAATTCCCGTGATGGAAGATCAGCAACATACACTAAATGATGTTTTCCATGTGAAATAGTCTGCGAGAGAAATCTTTGTAGCAAGTGGTGCAGCATGGAAGACTCTGATGGCCAATCCAATGACAGACCTTTCCAGACCAGCAAACCCTTCAGCTCCGCCATTGCCTGCTGGGAGGAAATTTCGCACAATGGGAGGCACGGGGCAGCAAGCTCACATTAATGAGAACATGTACTAGAATAAATCAGGCTTGAGAGCCTCAACGCCCATCCGCTCCAAAAACTTACCATGGCAATGGCGCAATTTGATAATGTATTCATGTGGAAGGCAGTTCTCAACGAGAAAAAAAAAAAAAGGCTCTTCATTTAATGCCCAAATCGTTTGGCACTTCCAAATCCAATGGTTTGTTTTGGAGGTGTAATTCACTGCTTTTGAGGTAAACAACGACAAAAGCATAATCGGCCTTAAAGCTTTCCTTTTTGTGGCACGAATTCAAGTTGGTGTCGTGATCTAAAAACAATCCCACAGAAAACAGAGACTAGCAGAGCTAGATCAACAGCTCAAGGAACTTATCTTGCATCATTCACCACATTCATTCTACCCCTTGAGAAGATCCATCCGACATGAAAAACATCACTGAATCCACTGGTGAACTCGATGGACTTTTCATATGGCATACTTGCATGTTTTGGAAATTTCAATAAGCATTGTGATGCACGGCAAAAGCTTCAACGCTTGCGCCCGTAGTCCATTATAGCACACTAAAAACAGAGTTTTTGTAAGATATTTATCAGCAGTTACCTTTCCCCCAACAAACTCTGTTCGTGATACAACAACAACATCAAGTGCAATGTCAGGCAATCAATGGCAATGTTTGGCACCCAATATGACCTTCCATGAATGATCACAGCAGCTGTTTGCTTCGACTGCGTCAACTCCAACACTCGCATGCAAGAATCTACAGGCTGGCCACTCCAAGGCCATGATTCATATCATGGTGGTGGCAATTCATAGAACAACAAAAGAATTACTCTAGGAAGGAGATTCTCACAGTTTCCACATCATCAACATGGTTCAGAAGCTGTGCTTGCATGCCAAACCAAGGGTGTTTGAGGGAAGAACATTCAGTGGAATCTTGCACATATCTCCAATGTGCTTAAATCCTGGGCTTTCAATCAAATATCTGCACAAAATAATGATCTTGACGACCTTTCCAGTGACCCACCACATGATTATCCTTTTGCAAGATTCCTTGTTACCGAGAAATCTGTAGGTAGATCGGAGGAGCGGTGTAAAGCCACATGAGAATGAATTCCAAGAAATGATGCCTGCCTTTGATCAAAGACCCATGACACAATGGTGGGTATATGAATCAACAGAGGAATTTGTTGTAGTCACAAGATGAAACAAGCAGCCACTATTCAATCCGAACACTAGGTTACAGCTCTTGACCAAAAGGTTGGCACCACAATATTCATCCAAACCAACCATCTCAGATAACCATGCCATTGAAATGCACACATGCATATAAACACTGTGCCAATGCACCAAGCTTGGTCTTTCTGTTGTTGGCCACATCAGGAGTACACTACAAGAGCAAGAGTTGAGCTACAGAAAAGAGGCTCAATGGGTGGCAAGGGGACCTGAGCACTAAAATACAAATAGAGGGTATGACAAAGACATGGAATCAGTTGCTATGGTCATTGAAGAACATGGCTACAGCTGTCGCCTACATAGGCCTACATCTTAATGCTTGTGGCGCCACTGGTAACCAACCATGTTCTTTACTCTTCTTTTTTTTTTCAGTCTTCTCGTCCTGCCACCACCTCCACTCACAGGCGCTGAAGCTTTGTCAGGGAACCAATGGAATCTAGAATGCTACTTGTAATTTGATTTTCATTTAGGAAGCTGCATCTCAAATGCTAGAATACGCCAAAAAGCAACGGTCGAGAAAATGGGTCCGGACATGGGAGGCTGCCAACCGCTCTTGGTATTGCAACTAAGGTAACATATCAACCTTAAACGAGGGATCCGCACTTTAGGTTTGTTCAGTTTGCAACCTCACAAAGTCTACATGAAGGTCTTGAGTGTCTACCCTTGGTTGGAAACTCTATGAGGAGTCTCAGGTAAGAACTGTAAATAGATGCATGCAGGGTACATGCTTTTATACTTGCAGAGCTCTGCTAATGCTTCTGCTTGCAGTGGCTCCACAGGAGCCAACGTCAACCTACAGACCTACTTGGCATGCCCTGAGACCGCCAAGTGTCATCCTCAAGGCAGGATGTAGTAAGTTTCCAAGCAGCTTCCTGTTCCATTTTGGGCCAGGAATGAAAATGTGGCCTTTGCGGGGTTTGAACACACAAACCATGAGCTCCGGTGGTTGTCCCAACTAGGCCACAAAGCTGTGTTTCCTTCGATGATATCCAGAAGACATACCCATTATGGGCAGTGAATTCCTGGCCTATCTCATAACAGAACAAGGGGGCGTACTCCATGGAGCAGTGCATGCGATGTTGTCAGAGATTAAACTTAGCCCTGTGACATTCATCCTCATGGTGTATATGGTATCACTTTCCGAGAAAGCGCCTGCTACTGGATTGAATTTGTTCCAAAGTTGAATTTTAGTTCTGAATCTGAGTTTCAAAGTTGAAAAAGAAAATATTTCCAGCCCTAGGACCTCCGCCCTCCCCATCCTCCAATGGTCAAGGCGAGTGTATGCAGCAACACATTTATTTTCTTGAGAAACACAGTTTAGCAGTGATGAAACTGGTTGAGCCAGTACATGACATGCTATAAGAGAAGGTGATTGTTCTATGGATGTGTTACAGGCTGAATTTCATTGAAAAAAAAGGGGATAGGAGGGATAACCTTTTGTTAGAGATAATGATTCACAGGACCCTGTGTTCTAGTGGCCATCATCAGTTACAGGGACTGTCTGACCGGAAGCAATGGGCAACATCAGCCAAATGCAGCAAGCAGCAGTGGACAACAGCAGTGGTGAAAAGACGTTGGATAGATAAGGGGCCCATGGACATGCACTAATGAAAAAATCTAGAAAGAGAAACCCTTCATTAAACTTATAGAAGACATGTGTAACATTGATGCAATAAAGAATCTATCAAATGTGTTGCCTGTATGCATTGGAGGGACAGAAAATTCAAAATCCATTAAGACATGGTTTAGGAATCACATTAGAATAACGTGTCCTTCATTTTTGCACTGTACATCTGTCAATGATGCATTGAATTATCCCACAGCATTCCAAAAATCCAAGCTCCTAGTCCAGGAATCCTGAATGCTCTGAAGTGATGCGCAATGCATTCAGGGAAAGCCTATGTCTATGCCTTCATTATGTCTATAGACATAGGCGTTCCCTAACAAAAACATATGGCGGCAGTGGTGATTACACAGGAATTCTAAGTTACATCTGTTTCTCTTGCCTTGTGTTGGCCTGAGCTGTGGCAACGGTAACAAAGGCAAGGGCATCTTGCATAGGACTGGTGATGGTAGTGGCAACAGTGGTGATGGAAAACGTTACTTTGGGAACAAAAACTTCAGAGAAAATGGAGGGTCAATAGATTTATTAGGCAATAAATGATTGCCATGTTTTTGTAGAGTCTATCTGTGGAGGCGGTGCTGCAGGCATGGTTCAAAACAACGAAAACTTTTCTTCTGAGCCTCTTCTTTTCTGCAGGATTGGTCTAAGCTTGGCACAAGTGGAAGTTGCATGCACACTGAAGAATGACAAACAATCATGCAGATTTGTGTCAAACATTTAAAAAAAATTGAAAAGAGAGATATGATGAGTGTTTTTCCACAGAGTAATGCCTGAGCCAGCGTTCCACTTCTAGGTGTTATTCGGCAGGTGCCCCCCATTACAGGTGCAGCACACTTAGAGTACGAGCACAGGGGTTCAGGGCTTAAAGAACAGTGAGATCTGGCATGTTGGATTTTTCCTTCCCCTTAGCCAAATCCTACTCCTCTATCAGTTAGCGCATGAGGTTTGCACATACACCAACCCCTCTCATCATCAACCACCACTTCTCGTGCAGAAGTGTTCCCGCCCTTGTGCTCAGCCCCCTCAATCCTCATGCCCAGCATGGAGATTTGATAGACGAAAACATTTTTTTTGTCTCCACTGGAACATGAATCCACCTTTCTCCTTGCTCACTGGGTTCAGGATAAGTTTCAGAACAATCCAGTGTAGCCTGTAGACCAGACTGTCAGCAATCTGCCTTCTTCTTCATCACATCTCATGGAAACAGGGGACTTGCGATGGCAGTAGAACCTCAGTTTGTGGAATTGTGGCAGCACTCTTCGTTATCCAACAATCAGCACATCGGCCCCTCATCACCACAATCTGATGAACTCCCTATCATGCACTTCTTCATACAGGATATCCTGATGACACCCACAATCTGATGATACCCGTTCGTGGCCGCCGATGGCTAGAACACTATCCTGTAGACACAAGATATCTGGGCCACTGGCAAACTGGTCTCCATCCATGGGCATCGCTTCAGTGGTTGCTCCAAGGGGAACTACAAGAATTTTTATTCTGGTCGCATGACCCCTCCAGGTTGTATAGCAGCAACTCAAGTGAATTGGGACCAGCTCAGAACTATAATGCACTCCGCATTCCAAAATCTACTTTGTGAAGCCTCATTTGCCCTTCATCTCCAGCACAAGCTGCAAAAAAAGCTAACTAGAAGCAACAAATAACTGAAAACACAATCCTTGTAACCACTTTTCCCTCTATCAATATTGAGAGACTACTGTACAGAGTCTAAGGCACAATCCTCTTTTCCCACATTGCCGCAGTTGATATTGCAACAATGTGGATACCTGGCAGCATACCGCATACCCAAGGCCGTAGGCATATCAGATTTATTGCTTCCTTTCACCACTAGCTTCCTTGAATTCCCAAAGGGAATTTTTAAGGTCTGAGGATCTGATGAACTGGAAAATAAAGTCAAGGAATACAATATGGCTTTGAACCAAGGTCTCATTATTATTCTTAAGCTAAACCCACATCCTCACCTGAAAAGAGTTTCTAACTCTATCACAGCTATGTGGAACAGCCTGATCAGGCATTACAGTGGAGACAAACCTCCTCCAAAAGACTAAATCTAACAAGAACAATGCCCACTCCACTCAATAACTCTGCAATCTGATCTGCAACACATACACGCCGTATTACCTTGTCCAATTCAAGGGGTTGATTGAAATAATAATCTGACAAAGAGGTAAACTTTTACTAAACATTGAACTGTTTCTTGGACACGTATTTCAATAAAACATTTTCATTTCCTAAGTAACAATTAGTTCCAAAATGTCAGCCATAACATTCCAACCCAAGCTGCTACCCAAAAATCCATGACAATCACAATGCATCTGGCTAGCATAGAACATCCGTTGCATATTGTCATGTCCTTTCCTTAATACTGAGGATGTTCATTGCCTCAACATTGAACTCAAACAATAGTTCCAATGCATTCCCAAATGGCAGCCCTGCACACATCAACGTACACCATGTGGTACATCCTTGGATGGAACAGAACCACACATGAAAACATGCACAAGGTCAATAAAATGGGTATGGATTGAGAGGAATTTTCTGGGAATTGTGGACACTTCCAAGTGTTAATAAGTCCATAGAATGAACTCGCCAAAGTCGAGAATCCTACCACTTGAACAAGCATCATGGTCAGCTCCACGTGTGCTTGAAATCCTGTAACTTCCCATGCGTAAAGTTTGGTAGAAAAATAGGGATCAGTACAATTCTCTACGATGATGGAACTTCATGTCCTGTGTGCTTCAAAATTTTTGTTTGTGTCACTGTATCAGACGGGTGGCACCTTCCAAATCAAGGTGAAGGTACAGACAATGCAATATTCTCACTCCAACCCACATGTAAGGTGACCTACGATGACCTCAAAACCACCCAAGATCATCCATATTGCTGTGGAGACATTGAAACTAGTATTTATACATACATCGGGTCTCAAAGAGACCTCATGCAAGGCTTTCAGTCTCTGTGGTTGACTCCATGATCCAGGCTTCTTGTACTGAGGGATAACATAATTTTATGACTCGCCATTTTCCTGGTCCTGGAAGGTGCATCCCGTCTGAGGAATCCCACAAAACCTCCTGCGGCATCCTTGAACCTTCCCTCTTTACTTCAATTGAAAGTAGTTTTCACATTCTCTTGCGGTTTGGAAACACTGTCTCTACAAGGAGTGATCCGCACTGCTCCCTAAATTTTAACTACGTTCCGGTATGCTCCTCCACTTGGCTCGAGGAGCCAAATTTTAATTGGAACAGAGAGGATGGGGTCGCCCAAAAAGTGCCTCCATTCTTTTACCCACCTGCATGGATGCTCAGATAGTAAGGGGTATCTTGCCTTTCTGTTCTTGAACACACATCCAACTGTGAATGAGCACAATTTTGCAATCCTCCAGCTTCCCTGCCATGAAATGGTTTCCCCCCTTTTGTAAGCTATTTTTTGGAGTTAAAATGTGGACCTCAACCATGCACTCCGTTAATTCCACTCATGGTACAAAACACTGCTTGCAAAATTCTGAGTTATCTTATGAAAAATGATTGCATTTCAGATACTTGAGCTTCAATCAACTGAATGGCAGCATTCCAGCGTCTATTGGTTCCCTCGTAAATCTGCAGTACCTGTGAGTAGAAGAAAAGTGATGTATGAAAAGGCATGCTACATGGCAAACGTTCCCATTTAATGACAAAGGTTGTGGTCTATCAGCTTGTCACTCTGTGGAATCAGTGGTCCGTATACCTGAGCAAGTGTTTAGCAGAAACTCTGGAGGGAGGAATGAAATTCTCCCCCTACCACCAGGAGCTCCACCTCTAGGCCCTCTTTTAATACAAACTGAATGAAGGAGAAGGAACATGCAAACGCGGCCCCTGAACAGCACAACAACGGGGTATGAAAGCATGCAAACACCGCCTCTCATCAATTGATTTATCTTGAAAAAATGGACAGTTTGAAAAGGAAGAGGTTCTTATGACATTTTGACCTTTGTTCCCTTGCCTGTTTTATTCTTCCACCCTGTAGTACCATGGATGGCTGCATTTCCCTTTTTCTACCATTTGCTTTTTCTGTTTTATTCTAGAATTTTTCCAGTATTGCAGTAAAATCTTTCATTTGTATTAAAACAAAACGCTAGATCTTTTCTTTCACTGAAGGATATCACTTTTTTAGTATTGAGGGTACAGGAATTTACTTGTAGGCCCCTGAATGCCACAACTTATGTGCAAAAATCATTGAACCATATCTGATTCATACCTTCCATTTATGATGCTCCCCCTTGCCAAAAAACAAAAAAAAGCAAATCCCTGAAAGCTTATCTCTTACTCATACAATGGTTGAACACAGACCAAATTTTTTGCACTTTTGCAGAAGGGGAATTCTGTGCAAACTTTTCGGTCGAAATACCTCTTCTACGTTGACATTTCTCTTTCCATGCTGGCCCACATTGAATTTCCATCCAGCCTTTCAACTACCGCTCTTCATAGAATCGCCGACAGGGTCATCCCATTGTCAACACCAACTCGCATCCGAGAGGAGGCACAAAGAAAAGTTCTTCCCAGAGGGTTGGGGAAAGGAGAAAAGATTCCTGTTTAACCCAAAAAAAAAAAGAAGAGTGCATCCCCCCTCCCCCACTGCCAGTTCGGTTTCCAGGT
>SZWC01034670.1:0-15290 GCA_023375785.1 Penium margaritaceum | reverse complement strand
TCCCATCCACAACCCCACCCGCACCCCCATCCACAAACCCCCATCCACACCCCCATCCACACCTCCATCGACACCCGCACCCACAACCCCACCCCCACCACCACATCCACACACGCGCGCGCACCCACACACACACCTCAATGGCTTGCGCGTCGGTCCACGGAAGGGAGTCAGAGGAGCCGAAGAAACTCCGCACACTGTCCCACACTGAATCCATCGCTTCTCTACCTCTCGATCTCTCTCCTCCGTTGTGCTCTCGTCCCTCTTCTTTCCGAGGACGTGTAGCGAATGGTGAGCTACACTGATTCACAATCCGCCGCAAGTCTCACGCAAGTCCGCCAATCCACCAGTCCGCCTCTCCGCTTGTCCACCTGCTTCTCCACCCGCTGTCTGAGCCTTCGCGTGGTGCCGCTGGTGTTTCGCTGCTCCGCACGAAAAGCTAGCGTGTGGTTCACTTGGTGCCCGAGCACTCGCTTGTCGTTGAAACCTAGCGTGAGCACACCGCTTGTTGGGTTCTGTTGCTCTAGCGCTCCTGCGGTCGGTGCGTCGCGAGAGAAGAGTGTCCTCGTCGCACACGCCACCCCGTTGCTGCGTCTCTTCGATTTCCCTCTAGGTCTCTCTCGCAGGCTCTGCCGACGACAGCGTGCAGGCACGTGAGAGAGGTTGTCAGTGACGATTGCGTGCACCCTTGCGCAAATGAAACTCCCTCTAGGCTAGAAAGCAGACGGACGGTGAGTGTGACGAACCTGCAAAGCACCTGCTTCCAAAAGACTAAGGGTCTGTTCGCTTATCTTCACAGATACGACTGCGTGACGACTTGTCCGGATGACTTCAAGACTTGTTGACCAGATAGATTGTAAGGCACACCGCCTTCCTCTCCTACCTATAACATACTCTGAATGGCAAAGGTCGAACACCATAAACCCCATCATGCAAATTTGTATCACGATTATCCTCCTTGGGTAAAGATTCATGTCTCTTTTTTGTTCCTGCCAGTGCTCCTCATAAATGCAAAATATGTGCTTGTTTATTTTGTATAACTTATGAATTTGGGGTTGATACCTTTCTACACACCTTTTGAAAACGTTTTGTAAAGGTTACCCATGGTTCACAACTTCATTCACAAAATGTTTGATCTCCAAAACTAAAGAACCAAGAGACCCACTTCTTGACACGGTGTTCCATGACTTCCCCACATTTTTTAAAATGTAAACCTTGCACAAAAAAAAACAAAACAAAACAAGCATACCTTGGCCACTTACACAAGATAACTCCGATACTCATGAAAAGTGACGAGCGGTTGTTTAAGGTTGATGCCCCCATACATCGAAAATACTACAAAACAGGCACCACCTAGTCCCTATCGCAAGTAACAAAAGTTAATGAATTCATAACACTCATGCTTTTTCAGGGACTATTCTCTTTCAATAACAGTTTTCCGCACAATCATCATCAAACATAGAGATCCACCTGTTGGCCTTTGTCATATTCTTGGATGGATTATTTGAGTATCATCTCCTAATGTTTCTAGACCTCCCTAGACAGAAATATGAGTGCGAGCTCTTCACCCCTGAATTTTTTGTTCCATATCGTGTGCAACATGAGACATGGAAATGAGGAAAAAAGCTACATTAGAAGTGTTAAAGACAAAACCCTGCAAGCATGCTAAGCTTCCATTTGATGGACGTGTATTTCCTTATCAAATTATCATTTACATGTATGTATATTCATATTATGAAAGTACGTAGATTAAACCTCAAAGCGTGCAAAGACAAACGTCCATTCTAATGATCAAACATCCCTCCCTCCCTCAATGCTTGATATTAATTAAACAATCCATTTCATACTTTTCAAGTGATGTCCTCCCAAAGTATTAGCATATTCATGAAAAATGCGCGTGGCATATCTCACCGTGCATCACACGCCAAAATAAAGGAAGCAAAGTCGACGAGGTTGTCCTCGTATTTTTTCCAAACATCAGGTCAATCATTGAAAGCTAGTCCATGTCAATGAACTCGATTGAAAAAGAAAGAAAAAAATTCAGGTGTTTGATCATATCCTCTAAAACATAACAAAGCCTGTAAACAAAAAGATACATCTTTGTGTTATTGATCTCTAGAATCATCATGTATGCGTCATATTTTGGAATGTTTTTGAAGACGAATACTTAATTTTGCTATGTACAATATGTTATATGATTAAGCAAAATACCTTAAGGTGGGAGAAACACTATCAAATAAGATAATCTCATGTCTCACGTATCAAGTAAGAAGTTAACATGTGAGCTAAACCGTTACAACGATTAAAACAAGAAATTGTTGTCGACACTTAAAACAATTGGGAGCAACATTGTTGGCCTAGATTTTGTCCCTCAGACACGCGATGTCAACTACAATTTCAAATGTGTAGCTTTGTTTCCACGTATTTTGAGAAACAGTGGAGGACCACCACTCGACCATACGTAACAACGACTACCTCTGTCAGCATGTGAAACCCCCAAGTTACATGTAGGAACGGACATGACAATGTGAAATTGACACTTCATAAAGAAGACTTTGTATGGTAACTTCGAAACAAGCACAGTAGCCAAAATGAGTTGGAAAAGGTAACCATATGCTCGATTGTTTTGAAAAAAAAGGTACATTACACTTGTGCTATTATATTTCTCTTTGCAACCTATGTAAAATTTTTGAAAACAAAAACCGTAATGAATCCAAAAAACCTAGAAATAGAATTAATATGATACCCACTTTTCCAAGAACATGTATGTAATTCCAAATTGTTATGCATGGTTTTTAGAATCGGGCACCACGGTCAGGGTTAGTCAATCTTCTTGCTTTCTCAACAAGGTGATGAGATGTTGAAACTATTGGGAAATTGGTACATTTCATGAGCAAATTTGGTAATCAGGAAGGTCAATGCTGAAAACATGGGTAAGATGGAATTATTTGATACAAATTTTTAAGATGCATTTTTTAGGTGAAACGTTTGCAGGGTTCCATTTTACAAAATGTTCATTTTATCCTTAGCACCACGTTGTTAAGCCATTGATTTTGAATGGTATGGTCGTTGTACCAAATGAGAGAAGAATTAGGTATGGTGTAATGGTTTCCCACAACATCTCCATCTTTTTAACATGTCTTCCACGGTTCTTTTAAGAAAGCATTAGTCTTTCCCCTTCCTTTACATTTTTTTGCAAGAATCCGTCAGAATAAATCGATATTCAACTCTTACATTGATGCATTTTGGTGAAATTTCATTTCATTTCAAAACTTTTTACGCACATCAATTGAGTCTCTTTTATTATATTATGTTCTATGGTTGTTTTTTTGGGCCAATTTTCACCTTCTTTATTGCATCACCTTTACACTATGCACTAGAAGGGTCACAAAGTGCGCAATCTATTGCCTACAATGCTCGTGGTCATTGAACGAGAGCCCTATTAGCAACCGTGCGCTATGCCCCCATGCCATAGGAGACCTATTTTTTAATTGACTAAGTTCATGGCACATCCAAAACATTTCATGAAGCTCATTAACACAAGAGGAATACATGACATTTTTTTATAGTATGTTGTAGTCGTCTCCTTACTGATGAATGGACCACTTTGATCATATGGAATGATGATGTAAACATAAGGGCATGGCAAGCGCCTGCTTTAAGTTGTTAGCAAATATATGTTTGATGGTTTACAACGACCACATGATTCATCCGCTAGTAATCACGTCAAGGCCAGACTTCAAACTCTAATCAAATGTGAACATTTCACCTCATATGCCTCTCTAACGACAATCTTTTGAGGGCGAATGTGTTTTGGGAACGAAAAAAAACTTAAAAGAGCCAACTACTAGTTTATGACCTTAGGAACTGTAAGATAAAGTAGATCCTTCATTCAAACCATCATCAACGTTTTAGTTGAAGCATTATCAATGAAACAAATTGACAATTTTAAAATTTGAAAAATGAGGTCCACTACAATCCCCCCTTGAGTCAAAGTAAATGCGTAGTTATGTAAGTTAACGTGTAATCATGAACACATTTGTGAAGATAAAGTCCAAAATTGATGAGAAATGAGACAGACTTGAATGATGATAGTCTCCTAAAATTGATCACCTCTCATAAGGAGAGAGGAAAAGAGGATTATCCAACTAATCGATTCTTTTGACAATAGGATACTAGAAATGGAACGCGCATTAGGATGAATGAGGGGGAAGGGGATTGTCAATGATAGTGGATAATAGCGATGTTCAACGTTCAAACTAGGAGAAAATCTGGACCTTTTCTACGACTACCAGGAAAATGACAAGTGTCACAAGAAATGCACACAACAAGATTTTACAAGGATTGAAAATTTAGTTGGTTCTTAAGACCCTCTTTTCTCAACTAAGAACAAAAATCACAAAGAGTGATAATTTATCACATACCTTGTAGGCATTTTAACTTGCTCATGCATTGTAGATAGTTGCGATATTCAGCAAGACCGATGAGGCAAGAGGTATTGTGAAAAATGAGAATGGGTTATCTTGTCATTGAAATCAGAAGGCAGTGTACTTATTCATGTCTACTCCAAAGGCTATGTGAGTTTCGATCCAATTTCGTAGCGCAGAGCTATCCAGGAAAGGGGCTTCTGCAGGCGGGTAACTAAGGTATTTACTGCTTGTGGACAGCTTCATTGAACGTAAAGAAATGAGGTAGTCCGACGTATGGGTTTTCGTCGTTTTTTATAACGGCAGTGGACGGTTTTGCGCTAAAAAGTTATCCATTTGAAATTCATACGCGTAGATGCACGTGATCGCCCATGTAAAGAAGAAAGAACAGGACCGATCGAAGAGAGAATTTCGCACGAGAACGTGCAGGCGAAGGTGAGTGGCTACAGTGCAGTCAGTACTGACTCCGTTGACTTGCCGCAGCAGTAGCCCGCAGGGTCATTCACCTTTCTGGCTATGACATCAATGATTCTTCGTGACAAGCCACGGCTAGGCGTCGTCATTCATGCTAGCCATAATTTCTCTCCAGAATTCAAGTTTAGCTATGATAGTTGCGGTTTAATATTTTTCACGCCGGGTGGATTGTGAATGGTTCACAGGGTTGAGGTGCAGGACAAGAGATGATTAAGGCATTTAACTAAAATCATATTTGGCATCAAGAATCAGGTTTTATCCGATGGAAAGTGTCGAGTGAGTCCGGCACATGTATATAATGCCAAGAATGAGAATGAGGCATACATCAAGTCTTCTTGAATCAGCCACCGTGAGTGGCTGATTCAAGAAGCTCTGCCGAGAATTCGGGCACTTCTAGAATACCGTAGCGCTTTATAGAAGTCGAGCACAGTCGAGAAGTCGATCGAACGATATCAAAACATCGATGGAGTTCGCAACACTTATGTTGACCATTCCGAAATGTGGTCAAAGTTATAAAATAATTATAGAAAGGAACATCGTGGTCCTGGAACTTAGCCCGGATGCCATTGACCGGATGGCGTATAAATCGTGAAGTCATCACGCGGTGGGCCATGAATGTAAGGACAGTAACACCAACTCATGAATGTAAGGGACTCGTGTACGTCTAGTACGTGATAATTCCCCCATTTTAGCCTCAAAAACTAATTGTGGTAGCAAGCAAATGCCGGTGAGGACTAAAATAGATATCGATCAAGTTATCGACGTGTCCAAGGTTATCGCAAGGCTCCCAACTGTTGTGTGCGACATCTTAGCTGTACTATTTGACTAGATAATCGATCGTTTTTTAAGGCGTTGATTCCCGATGATATCTTCTACCAGGTACTTTGCATCCTCGTGAACTTTCACAGGAGGTGGAGGTGCAGAACATCAGTAGGGGAAGTTCATCCAGGGATATGCTTGAGTTTGTTGGTGTGGAAGACAAGGTGGATCGCCATGCTTTCAGGCATGCGAATTCAAGCAAAAACTAGGGTTCGCATTTTCTAGATCTCAAACAGTCCTAACTATCCAAGTTTGAGCTTCGCAAAGTCCTATCCTCAGAGGCTGATCCCTGTAGAGGAGAGGATAATGCAATCGAAAGCACTAAATATTTCATCACGACAATGTCAGTATGCTTTCTATTTCATAGATGCTTGAGTTTATAGAGGGTCTAATATATGTCCTCCTTGATGCAAATCAAGTCCTTATAATGGATGTCAGCTACAAGGATATCGATTGGACTATGCAATCGAGCTAGTATGGCGGTAAGTTTGTCACGCACCACTTTGAAAGGTACCTTACTAGCGACGGTAGTAATGAAGTGAGGCGATAAGTGTGCTTGATTTTGGCTTCACCACGACGCAATCGGTTTCACTTTTGCGGGAGTCCACGTGAAGTTCCGGATTTCACCGTGATTCACCGGGAGTTTTCCTTTGGGGAATTTTCCACTGTATAGGCTAGAATATCCTGGTTTGTTTAGTCCTCAAGAGTATGTTCAAGCCCTAAATGTGTACAAATGGTTGGGCGTGTCGAAGAAAGGTGGGACTACCTTGACCAACTCACTGGTGTGATTTCCAAGGTTTGACAACTTCGCAACTGCCTCATTCGAGGTAATCTTGGAGAGTACAAAGCCTACGAGGTTTGCGCGAGCCATTGTTCAGACACCAACAAAGTTGCCTAATGCACATGCGACCTCGCGGAGGATTAAGTGCATCATCATCGTCACTTCCTATGTTGGACGACACATTACTGCATCAACGGTTGGGACCGTCGGGATCACCACCTTCAGTGAAGCAGCCGAGACCGCCAGGACGGCTACCAGCCAGAGTGACAATGTAAAAGGGAGCAACACTTGTGGCTTCAGTAAACAATTCCAGCCTCTCTAACTCCATTATGTTAGCATCAACTATGATGCACGTTTGCGAGCCACTTGGTCTCTGTACGAGACCCAGACCCAAGTGCTGCTGAAGTTTCCTCAAGGTTCCCTTTAGCAACCCACTGACTCTGACAGAATTCTACTAGCGCGGAGAGGAGGTTTCCTGACATCTTGAAGGCATGTTGATCCAGAGGACGGTCGACAAGCCAAGACTCTTGTTTAGGGCTAGACGCCTAGCAAGACGTTGCGCCTAGTTTGGGCCAGACTTTGTCAGGTTTCTATTGTTGAGGTATTCATAGGCTGTTGCTGAGCTTATACATAGCATTGATGTACTTTGTATTCTTGTATAATCAGAGCTTTCGCATTTACTAGTCAGTAGTTGTACAAGTATTTCTTGGCACATCAAAGGTTCTGGCACGACAGCGAGGCCAACCAAGCCTTTACAGTGGTTGTGCAAAAATTCAAACATGGCATCAGAATGGTCAGGTCCGTGCCACTAGCAAGCGCAACAGCTATAGCTAAGTGTTGGTGGAAGATTCATTCACCTTCACATGCCAGCATCAGAGAGTGGAGACGTGCACGGTTCATGAATTGTGTAGAAGGCACAAGGAATTAGATGTCTCTATGAGTGACATGGAGCCTTAGCATCCAAGGGAGGGTTCTCCTCCGCTTGACAATCACTTTCTCATGCATGGCTTGTGCATGGGTCAAGAGTAGGGACCTGGCACGACAACAAGGCCACAAGAGCCTTTCCTATGGTCATGCAATCATTCCAACAGCTAGATGTGGAAGAGTTGTATGCAAGTTTTACTTTTGGGAGTTTTCTTTCCCAACGAGTGTCGTGATGCTCACATGAAGTGCGGAGGCGTTTTTTTAGCATTTCATTTGGTTGCTCGGTTTGTAGGTTGGTCTGAGGATAGAACGCTGCTCATAGCTGAATTTCACTACCATAATGCGTCATTAGGTCACCCGTCGGATTAGCTTTTGGAAGTCGGTACTTGATGTTGTAGTCGAACTTGGACTCAACAAACTGTACCCATCAAGTTTGTGGATGGCTTAGTTTAAGCTGGGTTTTGAGATATTTGAGGGTGTGATGGTTAGTGTGGACGATGCATTGTCGACATTCCAAGTAGCACCACCATGTCTTGATGGCATGCACAACTGCGAGCATTTATTTCTTGTACACAACATAATTGATTTCTGGCCCATGTACTTTACAAGACATGTATACCGTTAGTTGTTCTCCACCACCATTGCCTTGGAGGAAAGCAAATTTGATGGTTCAATCGCAGGCATTTGTGGAAATGATGTTTTTCATTGTTAGATTTGCCAATCATAAGGCTAGCATAGAGGTCAAGGCGTTTCTCACAGATTCGAAAGCTTTTTTTTTGCTTTCCCCAAGATTCCACTGGGTAGTTTTCGAGTAAGATTGAAGAGTGGCTCTGGCACATGTGCGTAATCCTTTACTAATCAATATTAGTAGTTCCAGAAGCCCAAAAATACCAAGATGTCCTGAACATATCTAGGTGTCGGTAAATCAATGACCGCCTCCACCTTTTTTGGGTCCATGGTGATCTGCACAACACGAACGATTTGGCCCAAGAACCAGATGAATCAGCCACAAAAGTCACACTTTGAGAGTATCGTCTTTCCTTTGTAAAATGTTAAGAGCTTGGAAATGTGCATTTTGCTCCTTTGAGATGTGGATGTACACCACGACGTTGTTGAGATACACAAAAATGGAGACAAAAACATACGAGCAAAAAATGTTCCTTGCCATATAATTTGCATTGACACTGGTTAGTCCAAACGGCATGACCGTGAACTCAAACATCTCATATCTAGTGTAGAATGTTGACTTCTCAACATCCTTACTGGATACGCGGATCACATTATAGCCACTATGTAGGGAAATCTCGCTTAAAATTTGAGGCCCACGAAGTTGATGAAAAAGTTCATCTGCTCACAAGAAAGAATAGTGGTTCTAAATGGTGATGTCATTTAATGCTCAGTATTCCTTGCACATCCACATCTCTCCGGTCTCCTTTTTCACAAAAGTACAAGTGTTGCGTATGTTGACTAGTAGGGTCTGATGAACCTTTGACCGAGCATCTTGTCCAGCTCATTCTATAGTTTGGTCAGCTTGTGATCGCTCATCTGAAATTTCCCCTTCATCGGTTGTGGTGCATGCTCTCCTGTTTATCTGATGGTTGATGTTTTACTACGGTGGCAACTTTCAGGGTAGTTTGCTGAGAAAACCCTTGTTGAACTCCTAGATGAGCTTTGCAAACCCCCTCCATAACTTTGCAAACTTCTCAGGTTTTGAGCCCGTTTGTATTTGTTTTGCTCCCCTTATGCCCACATGCACTAGCCATGCTTGGGATTCATGCTTCAGATGTTTCTTCGCCACGTCCAAGGACATCGGTTGACGTTTTGTGGCTTTCCCAACTTCCTCTATTGATTCCACTTGAGCTACTTCTTGTACTCACCCTTACGTCATGGTTTGCTCGATCAAACACAAGTGTCACTTTTTGCCATGAAAATTGACGTAAACTGATTCGTTGCTCCAATCAACATGTGGATTGTTTTGGTACAATAAAATCTCCCAAGGATGATTTTTTAGTCGCGCATTAGGCAAGTCCTCTAGACCGTTACATGGTGTGGATCTAAAATATGCAGTTGGAGGGATTCATAAAGTCCACAAATATACAGTCATGCGTCCATAGTTTTTCCTTCAAAAACCCCAGTTTGTTTTTCAAACCCAACTTCTAAACCANTGTATTTGTTTTGCTTCCCTTATGCCCACATGCACTAGCCATGCTTGGGATTCATGCTTCAGATGTTTCTTCGCCACGTCCAAGGACATCGGTTGACGTTTTGTGGCTTTCCCAACTTCCTCTATTGATTCCACTTGAGCTACTTCTTGTACTCACCCTTACGTCATGGTTTTCTCGATCAAACACAAGTGTCACTTTTTGCCACGAAAAATGACGTAAACTGATTCGTTGCTCCAATTAACATGTGGATTGTTTTGGTACAAGAACCTCTCCCAAGGATGATTTTTTAGTCGCGCATTAGGCAAGTCCTCTAGACCGTTACATGGTGTGGATCTAAAATATGCAGTTGGAGGGATTCATAAAGTCCACAAATATACAGTCATGCGTCCATAGTTTTTCCTTCAAAAACCCCAGTTTGTTTTTCAAACCCAACTTCTAAACCATGTCATTAGTGGCAAAACCATGAGAAGATCCTCCGTCTAGTAGTGCTGGTGTAAAAGCACAATTTTTACAAGCCTTCGGTTGTACTCG
Source organism: Penium margaritaceum (assembly GCA_023375785.1). Classification (NCBI taxonomy): domain Eukaryota; kingdom Viridiplantae; phylum Streptophyta; class Zygnematophyceae; order Desmidiales; family Peniaceae; genus Penium; species Penium margaritaceum. The sequence goes on along the minus strand of SZWC01034670.1, from coordinate 5,169 downwards.
TAGTAGTATTGCTTGTTGTTCGTCCTCCTATCCCTTGTTGAATTTTCTTATATCAAGAACCCTTGTCTACTATGATGTGAGCCACTTAGATGGGCGTTCAATTGGTTCAAATGTTTATGACCGGACAGGAGTCTCACCATCTACCTCTATTCGTTGACATTTCCCAACTCCTCACTCTTTTTAATGACTTCCCCTCCTTCTTGCTTGTTGTTGTTGCCATTTGTGACAGTTACGTAAGGTGTGGCCCAAGTTTTTGCATGTTTAGCAAAACCATTAATCGTGTTGATCTTTGGCGTCAATCTCCATGAGAGAGGAGGTGTATGTCAACTTGGAATATACTCTAGTACAATACAGATTATGGTTCAATGATAGCCAGTCGTTGGAATCCTGCATCAAAGCATTGTAGTTGGGGTTGTCGATGCGGTTGGCTGCTACAATCATTCATGGGAGGTCGTCTTGGATGCTGACAATGGCAATTTCTTGCCAAATATACTTCTTGAGGCAATTGTTAAGGAAGAAAAGTTGTCAGGGACTAGGTCACTACCAGTGATGATCTCGCGGAAACACAAAGTGTACTTTGCCACACTGGAGTACTCACATAGAAGTTGAAGTAAATACCATGCGTTACATTTCTTGTTCACCATATCAAAGCAAGCAAGGATAGTGTATGTATATTTCATCCATGTTTCCATTGGCATGAGCAATTTGTGCCATGTTGGATTTATGTGCTCAAATGGTGGTACACATGCAGTCAACGATATGCGAGTGGTCGCATGAGCCGTTCATCTAGCTTTGCTAGTCTCATGCTACAATAGAATGACCTTTAGATCAGACCATCAACTCAAAGCCATCCCACACAAAAGCAAGGCTATGAGGTCAAATTTCTTTTTGCTTTTGTTAATCCTTGCAATGGTGAAGTTAACCTACAAACTCGTTTGTCACATCCTGATAGTTAGTCCCAGTTACAGAGTTTGCAAGATCAAATGGCTATGGAAGTGCCGATCAAGTTTAGTGTTCACACGAGAGTTGCAAATTTCTCTTGGTGACTACTAATTTGCGGGAAATCACACTCAAAGCTCCTCCATTTCTTTGTTCATCTATTGGAGGACATGTTTGTTGAGGCTCTTGAGTCTTGACAAGTTTTGGTGTATATCTTTGTTGATTGGCGCTTGTCAGCCGATGACTCCCATTGTACCATTTGTCTTCCCAACGGGCCTAGTAGGGACATAGGGTGTGCCGAGTCTGAGGGGCCCCTCACCGGATTGGTCATTGGGTTCTTTGGTGTTGTGCCATTTGTTGTGAAAGTTGCGACTACCACCAAGTTCACCTGGAGAACGTCATTGTTCACGTGTTGCTGATATGCAATCTCTAGAGTACTCGCAAGGGACTACTACTCGTTACCATGTGCACTTGCTCTGTTCACCATTTTCATCACCAAGGCTATAGTTTTTTTAACAATAGAGATGTACTAAGGACTCGTGCAAGGTTGTCGCTAGATAGTTCATGTGCCAGTTGCCCCTTCAACGCCACTACACTCTCATATCGAGTGTTACACCGAGCAGAATGTAGGTGGTTCACAGGGATGAGGTATGGGAAAAAAGACAATTTGGGGTCTTAGGAAAAATGCATAATGGGTATTAAGCAAGAGGTGTACTTTGAGTGAGTTGAGGACATACATACAATGCTGAGAATAAGAATAAAGTATATGTTGGGTCTTTTCTACGTTGGCCAAACGACGCGTGCGAGGGTGCCCCATGAGTGCGTGATTTGAGAAGCTCCATTGAGAAGTCAGGCTCCAAAACTGTCCAGGCGCTTCTTTACAAAAATCTAGCGATGTCAAGAAGTCGACCGAACGATATCAGAACATCAATGTTGATCGCGATACTTTTGTCGACCATTCTAGAAGGTGGTCTAAGTTGTGAGAAAGATCAAGAACATAACACCAAGGGTTTTGGCAGTTTGCCAAAATGTCCTTCACCGGTTGGCATGAAAATCCTTAAGTAGGCGTGCGGTGGGTCATGAATGTAAAGAACAAATACCCAACTGCGCATTCATGGGATTCGTGTATGTCAGGGACGTGATAGAAGTGGCCTTTATATACTAGTCACAACTGAGTGTGCTCTAGTACATACCTTTTTATCTGGCCAAGATGGTGGCTGAAGGCAATAGGACAGGGCTGACATGAGATATTCACAAGATAACCCTAGAGGAAGGTATAAATCTACACAAGGGATGTCCATTGTGAACCTTAAAATGTGAACTAAACGGAAAGAAAATGATTGTAACAATCAATTTCATAACTCAATGTGAAGAAATTCAAATATTCATACAAAAAGAATTACTTCATAACATGGAGTAACATCTTACCCTTTGTGTGGAGAGGAGATTGTTGTTACTAAAAACCTTACCAACTTATCCTAGAAACACATTAAAAGGAAAAAAATGGAATGAAGACATTTGCAAGAAAAGCAGTATTGTGAAAGGTAGTATAACTTTGAAAATATTCCCGGACGAGTCGTTGTACATCCAATGACTTTTGACGTGGTTGTAGTTTTGATTTTTGACAGATCCACTTGATATCATCAACTACATGCATTTATGTTTTTTTGTTCATAATATTAGTTCAGTTTTTGATCTAGAGTTCTGAAATGAGCTGAAAATTACATGAAAAAGATATTCTTAGAAAATTTGATAGAATATAGATCTCTTTCCTATAAATCAATGTAAAACCACAATGTGTGTTTTCATGAGATTGATAGTAACATAATGATACATATTTGATACTCATAATCATTGTCAAACATGATTTTTTTTATTTGTGGATTATTCCCAAATCTCCAACAATTCAACGAAATATTCTCAACATCAGTTGATTCCAACATAGAATTGTAAATTGATCTTAAACTTCCATTCAAATGACGTGAAACTGTACTAATAATATGATTAATATTTTGGATATTTGGATCATAATAGCCTATAAATAGTAATTGATACCATATGAGTTATGATAACAGTGAGGAGAGTGGTTAAAAAAAAGTTTCATCCCTTGTATACACTACACCTTTTCTTTATCACGCAAAGGCCTTCCAAAGTCTTGAAGTTTTTGATAGGTTATCTTGGTGACCACAAGTCGACATTAACCTTTCCCTGTCCATCGCATTTGTGGCCATGATTGAAAGAAGGTGCCACTACACGCTCTATCTTTGCTAGCATTGTAAAGCTAATTCCAAAACATGATCATGGCCAGATTTATAGTAGGAGAGATTTTATGGCTAAAATGGATGATGACACCGAGTCAAGGCTAGTTTACAAAAGATCATCAAATTTATGGCCATGCAAATGTAATGAACAGCTCTTCTCAAAATGTGAACGAGGAATTGTACTTCTTGTTCCTTCATCACGGAATCTGGTATTTAGGGGAGAAAAATTGCATGAGATAAAACCTTTTTGACAAACAGCTCGTCACGCTGAGAACAAAGGCAACAATCTGAGTTTTGATTCAACGGTTTAAAATGTGTCCCTCACGAGTAGTGATTCTTTTCATTAGTCCATTTTAAGTGGAGATAATAGAACCAGTGGGGATGAAGGTGCAACATTTTTCTTCCTATCCTATTTTGAAAGAATCCATTATTGATTCATGGGAAAAGATTCCTTGCCATTTGGCCTTGTCTAGCTTGTGGTTGTACAAAAAAGCAATCAAACATATGAATGAGTGAAAAATATGCATTCAGATAATCTATGAACATCAATGAAATGAATTGGACAGTTTGCTTGGCCTACTAGGTAAAAAGTGTAGTGTCTGGTCTTTGACCTCCAATTCATCCTCTCAAACCGCCCACAGGCCAAGAACTCGTTCAAGCCATGTGGAGAGGCAAGCTTGCACTACACTCCTTCCACCTTGGAGTGGACCCGCACTCTACATCCATAGAGGGACTCAACCTTGGCACTTTGCTGCCGATGTCAAGAATCATACAAGATGCTTTGTCCATCAGGCTAAAACCATGTTGATTCAGGGTTTGACCCTCCATCAATCTAGTCCATCCGTGCATAGGAAAGAGATTCGTTCAAGCCATGGGAAGAGGCCAGCTCATGCTACATTGATACACATGAATTTCATGATTAAATGTGCAAATAAGATGACATGCATTTCATGCAATTCCAATTTTTCCATGAGGTTTTCATTCTCGGACCCCATGGGAGGCACACCATGTATGTTAGAACCACAAATTGTTTATAAGAACAATTTGATTCTGATCTTGAAACTATAAAAAGAAAAAGACACACTCTTCTTGATTAGCAAAAGGTTTTAGAAGACTCCTCTATTTCACATCGCCCGTTCCTATCATGGAATCAAGTGAAAATCTGAACGTTGGTTTAAGGCCTAAACATGAACAGGTAGGAGTTGCAAATGAGAAGGCAATTTGTGCGATTCAGAGACATGATTACGTTTTTTACTATAAATGATTGTACTTTAATGATGAGTGTTTGAACCATTCAGCACATACATGCAAAATCAAAAAAAAGAAATAGGAAAACTTAGGGTCTTGAGCGCTCGAGTAGGACAACACATGCAACATCATGTCACGATTTTTTGCACAAACAATTTCCCAAGAATTCAGGAGGGGTTGAGAATATCAAGGCACTACTATGTAAAAAACTGGCATTGTCACAAATGTGATCAACTAATTTCAAGAAGTAAATACGTTTCATGATTGTGATGTCAAAACGTATGGAAATTGGCCCCATCTATCCAAAATCCAAGAACAAAACACCTGAAGTTGTGATAGTTGGCCAAGATTCTCTCTCTATTGAATGCATAGATCTTGTGTCTAGATTGAGATGTATCGTGATGTATATGTATATGTATATGTATATGTATATGTATATGTATATGTATATGTATATGTGTATGTATATGCATATGTATATGTATATGTATATGTATATGTATATGTATATGTATATGTATATGTATATGTATATGTATATGTAGATGTACATGTACATGTACATGTACATGTACATGTATATGTACATGTATTTGTACATGTATATGTACATCTATATGTACATGTATATGTAAATGTATATGTATATGTATATGTATGTGTATATGTATATGTATATGTATATGTATATGTATATGTATATGTATATGTATATGTATAT
>SZWC01034668.1:7120-17954 GCA_023375785.1 Penium margaritaceum | reverse complement strand
GGGGATCGGGACTGGCAATGGGAATGGGATCGGGACTGGGATCGGGACTGGGATCGGGACTGGGATCGGGACTGGGATCGGAACAGAGATCGCGACTGGGACTAGGACTAGGACCGGGACTGTGACCGTGACTTGGACCGGGACTCGGACCGCGACTGGGACCGGGACTTGGATCGGGACTTGGATCGGGGCAAGGATCGGGACTGGGATCGAGACTAGAAGGGGACTGGGATCGGGACTAGGATTGGGACTGGGATCGGGACTGGGATCTGGACTGGGACTTGGACTGGGACTGGGACTAGGACTGGGATTGGGACGAGGACTCTGACTGGGACTAGGACTAGGATCGGGACTGGGATTGCGACTGGGACTATGACTGGGACTACGACTGGGACTGGGACCAGGACATGGACTGGGACAGGGGCTTGGACTGGGGCTAAGACAGGGACTGGGACTGGGACCGGGACTGGGATCAGGACTGGGATTGGGACAGGGATCGGGAATGGGATCGAGACTGGGATCGGGACTGGGATCGGGACTGGGATCGGGACTAGGATCAGGACTGGGATCGGGACTGGGATCGAGACTGGGATCGGGACTGGAATCAGGACTGGGTTCGGGACTGGGATCCGGACTGGGATCGAGACTAGGATTATGTGTGGGATCGGGACTGGGATCGGGACTGGGATCGGGACAGGGATCGGGACTGGGACCGGGACTGGGACCAAGACTGAACCGGGACTAGGACCGGGACTGGGACCGGGACTGGAACCGGAACTTGGATCGGGACTGGGATCGGCACTGGGACCAAGACTGGGATCGGGACTTGGATCAGGACTAGGAACGGGACTGCGATCAGGACTGGGATCGTGATTGGGACTTGGACTTGGACAAGGACTAGGACAGGGACTGCGACTGGGACTGTGACTGGGACTGGGATTGTGACTGGGACTGCGACTGCGACTGGGACTACGACGGGGACTGCGACTGGGACTGGGACTGGGACTGGGACTGGGACTGGGACATGGACTGCGACAGGGACTGGGACTGGGGCTGGGACTGGGACTCGGACTGGGACCGGGACCGGGATCAGGAGTGGGATCGGGACAGGAATCGGGAATGGGATCGGGACTGGGATCGGGGCTGGGATCAGGACCGGGATCGGGAGTGGGATCGGGACTGGGATCGGGAATGGGATCGAGACAGGGATCGGGACTGGGATAGGGACTAATATTGGAACTGGGATCGGGACTTGGATCAGGATTGTGATCGGGACTGGGATCGGGACTGGGATCAGGACTAGGATCGGTACTGGGATCGGGACTGGGATCGGGAGTTGGATCGGGAATGGGATCGGGACTGGGATCGGGAGTGGGATCTGGACTGGGATCGGGACTCCCGATCCCAGTCCCGATCCCTATCCGGATCCCAGTCCCGATCCCTATCCGGATCCCAGTCCCGATCCCTATCCGGATCCCAGTCCCGATCCCTATCCGGATCCCAGTCCCGATCCCTATCCGGATCCCAGTCCCGATCCCTATCCGGATCCCAGTCCCGATCCCTATCCGGATCCCAGTCCCGATCCCTATCCGGATCCCAGTCCCGATCCCTATCCGGATCCCAGTCCCGATCCCTATCCGGATCCCAGTCCCGATCCCTATCCGGATCCCAGTCCCGATCCCTATCCGGATCCCAGTCCCGATCCCTATCCGGATCCCAGTCCCGATCCCTATCCGGATCCCAGTCCCGATCCCTATCCGGATCCCAGTCCCGATCCCTATCCGGATCCCAGTCCCGATCCCTATCCGGATCCCAGTCCCGATCCCTATCCGGATCCCAGTCCCGATCCCTATCCGGATCCCAGTCCCGATCCCTATCCGGATCCCAGTCCCGATCCCTATCCGGATCCCAGTCCCGATCCCTATCCGGATCCCAGTCCCGATCCCTATCCGGATCCCAGTCCCGATCCCTATCCGGATCCCAGTCCCGATCCCAGTCCCGATCCCAGTCCCGATCCCAGTCCCGATCCCTATCCGGATCCCAGTCCCGATCCCAGTCCCGATCCTGCTGTTGCCGAGGGGAGTGGGGAGCTGTGGTCTGACCTGTCACCGGAGGATCGGAAGACTGGCACATTTTGTGTGCTCGACGTCACAACAGTGGACGTGCACCGAGCGAGGGCCACGGAACCATAAAAGCGAAGGAGGCGGCCGAGGCGGCGAAGTGCGCCAAGTATGGCGAGACTCCACGCTGTGGGTACTTGACGTGGGAAACTCTGGGCGGTCTGGGGGATCGGTCTTGAGTCTTCCTCGCCGGGCTGGCTAGGATTTTCCCGGCTCAGGGCCCACGCCGCTGCTCGGCCGAGGCGTAAGAGAGCTGGGCCTAGCTGGCGGTAGCTGTGTTGGCGCAGAAGGTGTCCACAGTGGGCATCTGCAGCCAATGTCCGGCCATGCGGCTCTTCAGCATTTCGCACGGGGAGGCTCGGAAGTTATGTCCGCAACAAGGGCACAACTAGGGCGCAACTAGGACGCAAGTAGGGCACAAGTAGGATGCAAGTAGGGTACAACTAGGGCGTAACAAGGACTTAAATAGGGTGCAAGTAGGGCGCAAGTAGGGTTCAAGTAGGGCGCAACTATAACGCTACTTGGGCACAACTAGGACGCAAGTAGGGCACAAGTGGGGCGCAACTAGGGCGCAAGTAGGACGCAACTAGGGCGCAAGCAGGATGCAAGTAGGGCGTAGGTAGTGCCCAACTGAGGCGCAACTAGGGCGCAAGTAGGGTGCCAGTCAGGTGTAAGTTTGGTGCAATAAGGACGCAAGAAGGGCGCAACTAGTGTGCAACTAGGGCATTCTAGGACGCACCCAGGGTACAAGTAGGACGCAACTAGGGCGCAACTAGGGCGCAAGTATGGCGCAAGTAGGGCGCAACTAGGGTGCAACTAGGGCGCAACTAGGGCGCAACTAGGATGCAACTAGTGTGTACGTTTGGCGCAAGTATGGCGCAACTAAGGCGCAATTAGGGCGCAAGTAGGGCGCAACTATAGCGCAACTAGGGCGCAACTAGGGCGCAACTAGGGCACAACTAGGGCGCAAGTAGGGTGCAGCTAGGGTACAACTAGAGCGCAAGTATGGCACAACTAGAGCGCAACTAGGGCGCAACTAGGGTGAAACTAGTGCGCAATTTGGGCGAACTAAGGCGCTACTAGGCCGCAACTAGCGCGCAAGTAGGGCACAAGTAGGACGCAACTAGCGAGCAACTAGGGCACAACTAGGACGTAGCTAGTGTCCAACCAAGGCATAACTAGGGCGCAAATTGGGTGCCAGTAGGGCATAAGTAGGGTGTAATAAGGGCGCAAATAGTGTGCAACTAGTGCGCAACTAGGGCGTAACTAGGACGCAACTAGGGCGCAACTAGGACGAGACTAGGGCGCAACTAGGGCGCAACTAGGGCGCAACTAGGGCGCAACTGGGGCGCAACTAGGGCGCAACTAGGACGCAACTAGGCCGCAACTAGGCCGCATCTAACGCGCAACTAAGGCGCAACTAGGGCGCAACTAGGGCGTAACTAAGGCGCAACTAGGGCGCAAGTAGGGCACAAGTAGGACGCAACTAGGGCGCAACTAGGGTACAACTAGGGCGTGGCTAGTGCCCAACGGGAGCGCAACTAGGGCGCAAGTAGGGCGCAAGTAGGGTGCAACTACAGCGCAACTAGGGCGCAACTAGGGCGTAACTAGGGCGCAACTAGGGTGCAACTAGGGCGAAACGAGGGCGCAACTAGGGCACAACTAGGGCGCAACTAGGGCGCAACTTGGGCGCAACTAGGGCGCAACTAGGGCACAACTAGGGCGCAACTAGGGTGCAACTAGGGTGCAACTAGGGCTTAACAAGGGCACAACTAGGACACAACTAGGGCGCAACTAGGGCGCAACTAGGGCGCAACTGGGGCGCAACTAGGGCGCAAGTAGGGCGCAAGTAGGGTGCAACTAGAGCGCAACTAGGGCGCAACTAGGGCGTAACTAGGGCGCAACTAGGGCGCAACTAGGGCACAACTAGGGCACAATTAGGGCGCAACAAGGTTGCAAGTAGTTTGCAAGTTGGGCGCAACACATGCGCAACTAGGCGTAACTAGCGCGCAAGTAGGGCACAAGTAGGACGCAACTAGGGCGCAACTAGGGTACAACTAGGGCGTGGCTAGTGCCCAACGGGAGCGCAACTAGGGCGCAAGTAGGGCGCAAGTAGGGTGCAACTAGAGCGCAACTAGGGCGCAACTAGGGCGTAACTAGGGCGCAACTAGGGCGCAACTAGGGCACAACTAGGGCACAATTAGGGCGCAACAAGGTTGCAAGTAGTTTGCAAGTTGGGCGCAACACATGCGCAACTAGGCGTAACTAGCGCGCAAGTAGGGCACAAGTAGGACGCAACTAGGGCGCAACTAGGGTACAACTAGGGCGTGGCTAGTGCCCAACGGGAGCGCAACTAGGGCGCAAGTAGGGCGCAAGTAGGGTGCAACTAGAGCGCAACTAGGGCGCAACTAGGGCGTAACTAGGGCGCAACTAGGGCGCAACTAGGGCACAACTAGGGCACAATTAGGGCGCAACAAGGTTGCAAGTAGTTTGCAAGTTGGGCGCAACACATGCGCAACTAGGCGTAACTAGCGCGCAAGTAGGGCACAAGTAGGACGCAACTAGGGCGCAACTAGGGTACAACTAGGGCGTGGCTAGTGCCCAACGGGAGCGCAACTAGGGCGCAAGTAGGGCGCAAGTAGGGTGCAACTAGAGCGCAACTAGGGCGCAACTAGGGCGTAACTAGGGCGCAACTAGGGCGCAACTAGGGCACAACTAGGGCACAATTAGGGCGCAACAAGGTTGCAAGTAGTTTGCAAGTTGGGCGCAACACATGCGCAACTAGGCGTAACTAGCGCGCAAGTAGGGCACAAGTAGGACGCAACTAGGGCGCAACTAGGGTACAACTAGGGCGTGGCTAGTGCCCAACGGGAGCGCAACTAGGGCGCAAGTAGGGCGCAAGTAGGGTGCAACTAGAGCGCAACTAGGGCGCAACTAGGGCGTAACTAGGGCGCAACTAGGGCGCAACTAGGGCACAACTAGGGCACAATTAGGGCGCAACAAGGTTGCAAGTAGTTTGCAAGTTGGGCGCAACACATGCGCAACTAGGCGTAACTAGCGCGCAAGTAGGGCACAAGTAGGACGCAACTAGGGCGCAACTAGGGTACAACTAGGGCGTGGCTAGTGCCCAACGGGAGCGCAACTAGGGCGCAAGTAGGGCGCAAGTAGGGTGCAACTAGAGCGCAACTAGGGCGCAACTAGGGCGTAACTAGGGCGCAACTAGGGCGCAACTAGGGCACAACTAGGGCACAATTAGGGCGCAACAAGGTTGCAAGTAGTTTGCAAGTTGGGCGCAACACATGCGCAACTAGGCGTAACTAGCGCGCAAGTAGGGCACAAGTAGGACGCAACTAGGGCGCAACTAGGGTACAACTAGGGCGTGGCTAGTGCCCAACGGGAGCGCAACTAGGGCGCAAGTAGGGCGCAAGTAGGGTGCAACTAGAGCGCAACTAGGGCGCAACTAGGGCGTAACTAGGGCGCAACTAGGGCGCAACTAGGGCACAACTAGGGCACAATTAGGGCGCAACAAGGTTGCAAGTAGTTTGCAAGTTGGGCGCAACACATGCGCAACTAGGCGTAACTAGCGCGCAAGTAGGGCACAAGTAGGACGCAACTAGGGCGCAATTAGGGCACAACTAGGGCGTAGCTAGTGCCCATATATGGCACAACTAGGGCGCAAGTAGGGTGCAATAAGGGCGCAAATAGGGTGCAACTAGAGCGCAACTAGGGCGCGATTAGGGCGCAACTAGGTCGTGACTAGGGCGCGACTAGGGCGCGACTTGGGGGGAAATAGGGGACAACTAGGGCGCAACTAGGGCGCAACTAGGGTGCAACTAGGGCGCAACTAGGGTGCAACTAGGACGCAACTAGGGCGCAACTAGGGCGTAACTAGGGCGCAACTAGGGTACAACAAGGGTGCAACAAGGGTGGAACTGGAGCGCAAGTAGGGCGTAAGTAGGGCGCAAGTAGGGCGCAACTACGGCACAAGTGGGGCACAACTAGGGCGTAACAAGGGCACAACTAGGGTGCAACTTGAGCGCAACGAGGGTGCAACAAGGGTGCAACGAGGGCGCAACGAGAACGTATAAGGGAAAAACTAGGGCGCTACTAGGACGCAACTAGGGTACAACTAGGGTACAACTAGGACGCAACTAGGGCGCGACTACTGCGCGACTAGAGCGCGACTAGGGCGCGACTAGGGCGCGGCTTGGGCGCAACTAGGGCGCAACTAGGGTGCAACTAAGGCGCAACTAGGGCGCAACTAGGGCGCAAGTTGGGTGCAACTAGAGTGTAACCAGAGCGTACGTATGGCACAACTAGGGCAAATCTAGGACGCAACTAGGGTGCAACTAGTGCACAAGTTGGACGCAACTAAGGCGCAAGTAGCGCGCATCTGTGGCACAGGTAAGACGCAACTAGCGTGCAACTAGGGCACAACTAGGGCGTAGCTAGTGCCCAACTAACGCACAACTAGGGCGCAAGTAGGGTGCAAGCAGGGCGCAAGTAGGGTGCAATAAGGGCGCAAATAGGGTGCAACTATGGCGCAACTAGGGTGCGGGTGCAACTAGGGCGCAACTAGGGCGCGACTAGGGCGCAACTAGGGTGCAACTAGGACGCAACTAGGGCGCAACTAGGGTGCAACTAGGGTACAACTAGGGTGCAACTAGGGCGCAACTAGGGCGCAACTAGGGCGCAACTAGGCCGCAACTAGGCCGCATCTAGGGCGCAACTAAGGAGCAACTAGGGCGCAACTAGGGCGCAACTAAGGCACAACTAGGGCGCAAGTAGGGCACAAGTAGGACGCAACTAGGGCACAACTAGGGTACAACTATGGCGTGGCTAGTGCCCAACTGGGGCACAACTAGGGCGCAAGAAGGAGGCAAGTAGGGCGCAAGTATGGTGCAACTAGTGCGCAACTAGGGCACAACTAGGGAGCAACTAGGGCGTAACTAGGGCGGAACTAGGGCGCAACTAGGGCGCAACTAGGGCGCAACTAGGGTGCAACTAGGGCGCAACTAGGGCGCAACTAGGACGCAACTAGGGCGCAACTAGGGCGCAACTAGGACGCAACTAGGGCGCAACTAGGGCGCAACTAGGGCGCAACTAGGGTGCAACTAGGGTGCAACTAGGGCGCAACTAGGGCACAACTAGGACACAACTAGGTTGCAACTAGGGCGCAACTAGGACGCAACTAGGGCGCAACTAGGGCGCAACTAGGGTGCAACTAGTGCGCAACCAGGGTGCAACCAGGACGCAACTAGGATGCAACTAGGGCGCAACTACGGTGCAACTAGGACGCAACTAGGGTGCAACTAGGGTGCAAGTAGGGCTTAACTAGGGCGTGACTAGTGCGCAACTAGGGCGCAAGTAGGGCGGAAGTAAGACGCAACTAGGGTGCAACTAGGGTACAACTAGGGTGTAGCTAGTGCCCAACTAAGGCGCAACTAGGGCGCAAGTAGGGCGCCAGTAGGGCGTAAGTATGGTGCAATAAGGGCTCAAGAAGGGCGCAACTAGGGTGCAACTAGGGCGCAACTAGGAGGCGACTAGGACAGAAGTATGGCGCAACTTGGGCGCAACTAGGGCGTAAGTAGGGTGCCAGTAGGATGCAACTAGGGCGCAACTAAGGCGCAACTAGGGTGCAACTAGGGTGCAACGAGGGCGTAACTAGGGCGCAACTAAGGCGCAACTAGGGTGCAACTAGGGTGCAACGAGGGCGTAACTAGGGCGCAACTAAGGCGCAACTAGGGTGCAACTAGGGTGCAACGAGGGCGTAACTAGGGCGCAACTAAGGCGCAACTAGGGTGCAACTAGGGTGCAACGAGGGCGTAACTAGGGCGCAACTAAGGCGCAACTAGGGTGCAACTAGGGTGCAACGAGGGCGTAACTAGGGCGCAACTAAGGCGCAACTAGGGTGCAACTAGGGTGCAACGAGGGCGTAACTAGGGCGCAACTAAGGCGCAACTAGGGTGCAACTAGGGTGCAACGAGGGCGTAACTAGGGCGCAACTAAGGCGCAACTAGGGTGCAACTAGGGTGCAACGAGGGCGTAACTAGGGCGCAACTAAGGCGCAACTAGGGTGCAACTAGGGTGCAACGAGGGCGTAACTAGGGCGCAACTAAGGCGCAACTAGGGTGCAACTAGGGTGCAACGAGGGCGTAACTAGGGCGCAACTAAGGCGCAACTAGGGTGCAACTAGGGTGCAACGAGGGCGTAACTAGGGCGCAACTAAGGCGCAACTAGGGTGCAACTAGGGTGCAACGAGGGCGTAACTAGGGCGCAACTAAGGCGCAACTAGGGTGCAACTAGGGTGCAACGAGGGCGTAACTAGGGCGCAACTAAGGCGCAACTAGGGTGCAACTAGGGTGCAACGAGGGCGTAACTAGGGCGCAACTAAGGCGCAACTAGGGTGCAACTAGGGTGCAACGAGGGCGTAACTAGGGCGCAACTAAGGCGCAACTAGGGTGCAACTAGGGTGCAACGAGGGCGTAACTAGGGCGCAACTAAGGCGCAACTAGGGTGCAACTAGGGTGCAACGAGGGCGTAACTAGGGCGCAACTAAGGCGCAACTAGGGTGCAACTAGGGTGCAACGAGGGCGTAACTAGGGCGCAACTAAGGCGCAACTAGGGTGCAACTAGGGTGCAACGAGGGCGTAACTAGGGCGCAACTAAGGCGCAACTAGGGTGCAACTAGGGTGCAACGAGGGCGTAACTAGGGCGCAACTAAGGCGCAACTAGGGTGCAACTAGGGTGCAACGAGGGCGTAACTAGGGCGCAACTAAGGCGCAACTAGGGTGCAACTAGGGTGCAACGAGGGCGTAACTAGGGCGCAACTAAGGCGCAACTAGGGTGCAACTAGGGTGCAACGAGGGCGTAACTAGGGCGCAACTAAGGCGCAACTAGGGTGCAACTAGGGTGCAACGAGGGCGTAACTAGGGCGCAACTAAGGCGCAACTAGGGTGCAACTAGGGTGCAACGAGGGCGTAACTAGGGCGCAACTAAGGCGCAACTAGGGTGCAACTAGGGTGCAACGAGGGCGTAACTAGGGCGCAACTAAGGCGCAACTAGGGTGCAACTAGGGTGCAACGAGGGCGTAACTAGGGCGCAACTAAGGCGCAACTAGGGTGCAACTAGGGTGCAACGAGGGCGTAACTAGGGCGCAACTAAGGCGCAACTAGGGTGCAACTAGGGTGCAACGAGGGCGTAACTAGGGCGCAACTAAGGCGCAACTAGGGTGCAACTAGGGTGCAACGAGGGCGTAACTAGGGCGCAACTAAGGCGCAACTAGGGTGCAACTAGGGTGCAACGAGGGCGTAACTAGGGCGCAACTAAGGCGCAACTAGGGTGCAACTAGGGTGCAACGAGGGCGTAACTAGGGCGCAACTAAGGCGCAACTAGGGTGCAACTAGGGTGCAACGAGGGCGTAACTAGGGCGCAACTAAGGCGCAACTAGGGTGCAACTAGGGTGCAACGAGGGCGTAACTAGGGCGCAACTAAGGCGCAACTAGGGTGCAACTAGGGTGCAACGAGGGCGTAACTAGGGCGCAACTAAGGCGCAACTAGGGTGCAACTAGGGTGCAACGAGGGCGTAACTAGGGCGCAACTAAGGCGTAACTAGGACGCAAGTAGGGCACAAGTAGGACGCAACTAGGGCGCAACTAGGGTACAACTAGGGCGTAGCTAGTGCCCAATTAAGGCGCAACTAGGGCACAAGTAGGGCGCAAGTAGGGCGCAAGTACGGTGCAACTAGTGCGCAACTAGCGCGCAACTAGGGCGCAACTAGGGCGCAACTAGGGCGGAACTAGGGCGCAGCTAGGGCCCAATTAGGGCGCAACTAGGGTGCAACTAGGGCGCAACTAGGGCGCAACTAGGGCACAACTAGGGTGCAACTAGGGGGCAACTAGAGCGCGACTAGGGCGCAACTAGGGTGCAACTAGGGCGCAAGTAGGGCGCAAGTACGACGCAACTAGGGTACAACTACGGCACAACTATGGCGTAGCTAGTGCCCAACTAAGGCGCAACTAGGGCGTAAGATGGGCGTCAGTAGGGCGTAAGTATGGTGCAATAAGGGCGCAAGAGGGGTGTACCTAGGGTGCAACTAGGGCGCAACTAGGACGCGACTAGGGCGCAACTAGGGCGCAACTAGGGCGCAAGTAGGTCGCAGGTAGGTCACAAGTAGGGTGCAACTAGGGCACAACTAAGGCGCAACTAGGGCGCAACTACGGCGCAACTACGGCGCAACTAGGGCGCAACAAGGACGCAACTAGGGTGCAACTAGGGCGCAACTAGGACGCAACTTGGGCGCAACTTGGGCGCAACTAGGACGCAACTAGGGCGCAACAAGGACGCAACTAGGGTGCAACTAGGGCGCAACTAGGACGCAACTTGGGCGCAACTTGGGCGCAACTAGGACGCAACTAGGGCACAATGAGGGCGCAACGAGGGCACAACAAGGGCACAACGAGGGCACAACATGGGCGCAACTAGGGCGCAACTAGGGTGTAACTGTGACCCGGCTTTGGTTTCTGTGACCCGGCTTGGTTTCTGTGATCCGGCTTTGGTTTTGTGACCCGGGTTTGGTTTTTGTGACCCGGCTTTGGTTTCTGTGACCCGTCTTTGGTTTCTATGACCCGGCTTTCGTTTCTGTGATCCGGCTTTGGTTTCTATGACCCGGCTTTGGTTTCTGTGACCCGGTGTTTGTTTCTGTGACCCGACTT
>SZWC01034665.1:0-17959 GCA_023375785.1 Penium margaritaceum | reverse complement strand
GTGTGTGTGTGTGTGTGTGTGTGTGTGTGTGTGTGTGTGTGTGTGTGTGTGTGTGTTTGTGTATATGTGTGTGACACTGACACTGGCTTATTTCAGCATGTGAGTGTTGAGACTACGGTTTATTTGGGAGTGTTAGTATCTGTGGTTCAGTCAGTGGCTCATCACACCCAGAATGCCCTCTTGTCTTGCTCCACATGCTCATTATAGCACACTTGTACAGGAGAATAAGCGATGTGACTGCGCTGGAGCTCTTTCCACGTGATGGGAGGCAGCAATGACCCTTCAGATACTTTAGGATTCCAGTGTCATCTTCAACTTGCGTGTGGGTTTCTTGGGGAGATTGATTCCTGTATTCTGGGTGCTGATCCCTGGGGGGCCACCTAGCCAGATTAATTCTAAGCCATGGTGAGTAGGCACTCTCACTTTCGGGCTTGACCCCTGGGTGGTGGTGTAGCGTCAGCGTGCTCCAGGCATGACCGATGCCACGCTCACCGTCTCATGCTAAGTGTACCCTCCATTTTCTACTATGTTTATCAACTCTCAATTCATTCCAAAAAACCTTTCTTCAGGCCATGGCGTGTCCCACGTGGGAGCTCTCCCACTTCCTTGTCCTTCTGTTACATGACACCCACGGTTCCAACTACCTAAAGGTCACCAGGACTGACAAAACAGCAACACAGACCCCCTCAAGATAGCGAGAAAACTAGGGGAAAAAACTATTCAACCTTGCGATGACATCATAGCCTCAAAGGAGTGAAATAAATGTTAAAACAGGAAAAGAATGCAACCATGTCCAAAATTGACAGTAGTCACAATTGTGGAAAAAGGTGCACCAATGGTTTAAAAATCACGGCAGACCATTTTTAATTCTGAGGCAAGGGGCTTTGCTTCGTTAAGTCTCAGAACAAGGAGCGGGTTTGATTTATACTTGAACGCAAAATACCAAAATTGGCCCTGAGGACCATTGGTGGTGTTATCCTTTCGTGTTCCCACCTCGGTTGCGTAATCTTTTCGTTTCTACACATGGTAGTTATTTTCGGATTTCCAATTAGATTAACGAGTAGCTCGTTCGACTGCCAAGTTCTAGCCAGCTGCTGTTTGGAGGCTTACAACTAGGTTATTCTGTTTTGAGACATATTTTCATCCACCACTTGTTTGGCACGATTTTAAATCTGTGCCCATAGTTTTGAAAAACAAGTGCAGATAGCGATTCAAGTCGCTCTCTGCACTCGACTGTCATGGGTCCGTCGCTCCCTCGTGAGATAGGGATCAAGCGATGACCCCTTTTCAAAACTACAACTTCTTTCATTGCAACCAAACCCATGTCGTTTGCAATACAAACCCAAATCAAGCCGAATCCCAAACTACATGCAGGGTTGAGGGTTTTGTTTTTGCGTGGACACCTGTTTGGCCCCAGGGTAGTGGGACCGAGCAGGTTCCCTTTCAATGCATGGAGATTCTCGGATCCCTCATGCAAACTCACACATCCCCCCTCCAAAACAATGACAAACACCTCGATAGAGGGGATTGTCATTGTTCTGCGAAAATGATGACATCCGCACTCCAAGGAAGCATGCATGTCCCATGTAGTTGATGAAAACTTTGCGTCAAAATTGCGTTTGGACGCAAACTAGGGGCGCCGTTGTATTTTAATCCCCACTAGGGACATGAAACAGGGACAGTTAGGTAGGTGTGTCCTGTTTTCTGCTGGTTGGTTGGCCTTGCACACTTCCTTGTGCACTTGTGAAGGAGGATACATCTACACACTTGTAATGTTGGCTGGCGAACTTCTGATTCCTTCAAGCATGTTTCTGCCACCTCTCCACCTTTTTCAACAGTTTCTGTAACATTGTGTCTCCTACAATGTACTCTCACACTTCAAAAGGTTGCCAAGGAGGCTTCTATTCATCCTGAATGAGACCCATCCATCTCTCATGATTATTCACACAATCAAATTTACTCATTAAGGGGGATTGCACCCCTCCTCCCATCTCAGTCACTCTGCAACCAGAACTTAAACAATCCACATCTTGTCCTATAGTCACACCATTTTTTGCATATTAACTGCTACATTGCATGATCTCAGATCCTCACACTCCTTGCACTGTACCTTTGCATAACATGTAGTAAAAGGTGTTATTTACATGAGCCATCCCCGTCTGTTTTTACAGCTTACTGTGACCACTCGGCCACGTCCATACTCGTGTTGATCCTTTATGCAGACCCAGCTGGTGCCGCAGCACCGGTGGATGGTGGCTCCAAACACCAACAGCTGCTAGACAACTGCCACCGAGTCCTGGGGGCATGTTGAAGTGCTCTGCAGTCCTTTTGTAGTCGCTAAAGTTTTCTTGGTGGACTGACTATTGAGCCCGATTTGCATGCTTTGCACTGTGCATCTAACGATCAACGTTGGACTTGTACATGTGACCAGTCGTAGCATCTGGCTTGAGATTTTGCATCTCTATGTCCAGACGGTGTTGCGATTGGATGCCTGATCACAGATCTACAGTCAAAGCATCAGTTTTGGGCCTGTTTTAGGACAAATTGACACTGCCGCGCGTGTGACCCACCGTGCATCACGGCAGTTGTTTATGCTGTGTGCTTGTCAGTTGTCATTCCGCTCTATAACATGGTGACATTGTCCAGTCACCTTGCGAACTAGCAAGCAAGGAGGAACAAAAAACAACAAGGTTTATGCTAGGGAGACACGCAAAGTCTCAAAAGTACAGAGTGATGCTCAACAATAATGTGCTTTGTGCTTACATGAAGCCAACCAGAGTTCACTGCAATGCCAAGAGCACTCTGATTGTCACAGTGCAGAATGATGCAAGGCACAGATTCCCGCAACTCACGAAACAGATGGTACAGCCACACCGCCTCAATAACCCCAACCCCTAGCATAAAGTACTCAACCTCTCATGAGCTTCGTATGATGCAGCCCTGCTTCTCGCTACACCATGACACAACGGTGCCACCTAGCATGAACACGTAGCTAGTCCAAATGCATCCATCAGGGCTCCAGGCCCAGTCACTGTCTGTGTAGCCGTCAACTACTACCAAACATCACCATCAAAAGCAGAGAGCAAGGTACGGTGTGGAAACCACATACCACACCACTCGTATAATCGCGTGAAGGGCTCTTGCCCAATTACATTGCAAGAACTGTGTGAGGAGGTTGACGAGGAAGTCCATGTTGAGTCGTGTGGTCCTGGCCAAGTACACCAAAGAGCCAATGAGGTGCAAGTACAAGGTCACGTCCATTGTCTCCTCTAGCTGTGCTCGATCATCCATGTTTAGGACATCCTACCCATCAGGTGTGATGGGGGTCGAGGCCGTGGGAACTACACCAAGGAGCTCAGAAAACCACTCCCCCACAATGTGGGCATAACTTACCTCATGCAGAAAGAGTGTCCTCCATGTATGATTACACATGATCTCCATCCCAAGGAAAACAGTTGCAGGACCAAGGTCCTTCAACTTATAGGTGGCCCGAAGGACTACCCTGGCCTCCTTCACGGCCTCCATCAAACGAGAAACTATCAGGACGCCTTCCACATAGTTCAGGATGACTGTGAAGCTCTCACTTGTCCATCTAAGAAAAAGAGACAGGCCAGCATCGCTCTGCACATACCTGACACGTGTCAGTGTGTTGGTGGTCTCTTGATTCTAGCACAATAATGACAGCTAGAGGCCATACAAGCCTTGGACAAGGGCCAGACCTTGTCACTCACCTCGAAGCCAGGTGGTTGGACCATGTAGATCCTCTCCTGTAGGGTGCCATGGAGGAACACGTTTTTCATGTCTGTATGGTGTAGCTCACACTCATGGTGAGAAACAATCCCGAATAAAGTGCGAGTAGTGGTCATGCGGTCAATGGGTGAAAAGCTGTCAATGAAATTTACACCCTCAACTTGTGAGAAACTCTAGTCTGTCAAGTGAGCCTAGTAGCGATCTAGTATGCAACCAAGCTTCTCCTTCTTGTGAAAGACCCATTTGGCATATACAACCTTTTGTCGAGGTGGGAGGTCGACAAGCTCATAGACACCATGCTTGCGCATGGCTCTTAGTTCACCTTGACAAGAAACACGACACAACCTTGCTTCCTAAGCATACAGTGCCTCCTTCAACATGCCTGGATGAGACACCATCGAGGGAAAGCTCCGGGTGGCTAAGAAGTACACCTCTAGAGTCGGCATAACCACGACAATGCCGGCTGCGACATTGCAAGCGACAGAGAATTCTCCAGAGACTAACTCGTGACTGATAGGGCACACTGTGTGCACCACCGTATAGTTCGCATGGACACTCAGGCCAAGGGCCTTCGTGTGAGGCTCACCACTCTATACACTACCATTGAGACATCTGGATGCTGAGTCGGCTGCCCATTGAGTCCTGGAGGCCAGTGGTAAAAGGCGGCCATCGGGCTCACGGGAGTAGTCTGAAACTGAAGTGCTCACCTCTAGTTGTACAACAAGTAGATGGTCTGCCTCCTCAAGGGTTGTAGGCTCACAGGGAAAGAGAGAGGAAGCAGCGCAATCAATGAAAGGTACAGGCTCATGCACGTTGGAAACAGGTGTAGGCAGGGGACCAGGTGTGACTGGGAATACCGTCAGTGGCACAAGACTATGTGTGCTATAGAAAGTTGGCATAGGCATAGGTATGCTTGTTGTGACTGATACTGGCATGGGAGTAGTTGTTTTCAGAGGAGACAAAGAGAAGTACCAAAGGAGATTGAGGCTAGCACTGGATTAGGTGTGCCAGAGGGGGCTGAAACTGGCATAGGAGCAAGTGTGACAAAGGGGACTGACACTGGCATGGGATCAGGTGTGCTCGAGGGGATCGACACGAGCATGGGAGCAGATGTGAAATAAGGGACTAACACTTATATGGGGGTAGGTGTGCCAGAAGGTACCGACGAGGCCGATGGACCGACAGCAAAAACGACGGGATTTTTGTCAGCCGGAGACCGGGCCTAAGGTGAGGAGGCCCTCATGGACCCATCCATAGATCTAGACTCCCCCATCCATCTCAAAGGCATACATGTGGGAATGTGGTTGGCCAAAGACAAAATGATGGACAGGTTGTGTTAGATGAGAGCCTCAAAGAAGAGAGCATCTTGAGACTCGACGATGTGGTGGTGAACGGGGTCCCATAAACCCCAGGCCTTCCACCGGGGGGAAATGCCGATGAAGGAAAACATGTGATCCTAAGGTGAGACCTTGGACCCTTACTAGTCCTCGACGTACCAGATGTAGGCTAGGGACCCCTCCACGCGAGCAAGACAAAGGTTGAAACAATGGTCAAACCAAAGCTCATACGACGTGACATGGTCCGGAAGAGGACCGTGCGGCAGGCGGTTCCAGACCCACATCATGTTGGGGAATCCCTCAAAGGCAAAGGACTCTAGAATACCGCAGTGAGTCCGCATATTATGGACCGCATCCTCCATGGTGTGATTTCAATGCTTAGACATGTCATTCTACTGTTGGGTAGCAGTGGGAAAGAGCTGGTGAAAAACATTGTGGTAAGCAAAGAAGGTATCCATCTCGCCTAAGAACTCACCACCACGATCGGAGCCGAACATGTGGAGGGTGTGAGGAGACTTTGTGCTGAACCATCACCAGCCACAGGCGGATGGCTAGGGCGTCATCGCTCTTGTGTTGGAGGTTATAGAACCACCTCATCCGGGTGAAGTTATCAGCCAAGGTGAGAACATATCCACAAATAACTGAGACTGACTCGACTGGGAGGGGACCGAGAAGATCCGAGTGGACCAACTCAAGTGGGCGTAGTGCCTGGGAGGTGGAGCCAGGGTAAGTGCAGCAATGCATCGTATCCTGAAACAGAAGAGACACTCGGTCTTGGACGGCTTATGGAAGGAAGCCGCATCAAAAGCGAGGGTCAAGGAGCTTGGACGCAATGTTTGAGCTCACATGACAAAGGCGGCGGTGTAGTCAACACCGGTGCTCAGGGGAGAGAACACCAATGACAAGCTCATGCATAGATTCGGAGGAAGGAGTGGAGGCAATGGGATTGCAACGACACATACAATGCAGATCATCAACAACTGAGGCATGAAGAATAATTGCACAAGTGTCGAGGGCATTTACTCTGGTAGAGTCAGCAGAGTTCTTAACAAAGAGACCCATCCTGGTGCAAGCACGAACGAAGGACAGGCTAGGCTCAAGAGCAGGGACAAAGAGCACATTGGAAATATACGAGGGGCCAGATGGACCATCGAAATACACCATCCTAACGGCTTGGACAGGCAATGACTGGCTAGACCTTGTGCGAACAAACCGAAGTAACGCAACAGGACCAAGGACCACAAAGTCGCTATAATGATCCAATCTGGATGGAGTGAAACGGATCAACAGTTTCCCAAGTAGCAACTCTCGGAAGGGAGCTGAACGGAAAGCATTTTTAGCCTGGACCATCCATATATGAAAAACAAATTCACTACGACGACAAGTCACGTGATGGGTGGTTCCCGAGTCAATGATCCAAGTGCCACTCGCCTCACGACCTGTCATCCGTATAAAGCAACAAGCCACAGAGCACTCTACCTCTACTAAACGCTTAGCAGAAGGACTCGGAACAACAAAGAATAGCAAGAATATGTGAATCATCAAGCCAGTCGATCCTGTCAGGTCCATCCTCATCACAAGCAAACTCAACTCCCCCACAAGCATTATCACAGACAATGAACACTGTAGGAGTAGCTCTCCGTGGACCACTCGGCTGTGACAACACAGTTGCACCTTGCTGAGTACGTAGTGCGAGCAGCTGACGAAGCTCCACGATTCTGCGATCCCTGGGGTCTTCTTCACTACTACCGCTTCAAAAAGCGACGGCGTCCGCTGCTGTTGTGGTCATGAGGCGACCCGCCCGTGAATCACCAGAGGACATCCACTACATACGCTCTGCCTGGAGACCGTGCATGACCTAGGTCAAGTCGAGGGGCTACTGGAACACCGTGTAGCGATGGGTACACCGCAGTTATAGCCTTGGACATAACATCCACTACTACAACTAGCTGACTACTACTGTTGCTGTCTCTTTTATTGTCCGTGTTGCCGCATCTCTTTTTCTCCTTCTTCCCATGTGTGACCGCTACAACACCCAAATTTTGGTTGCTTGAGGAAGAGGAGGAGGAGGAGGAAATGGTGGAATTGAGGCTAAAAAACTGGGACAGAGGCGTAGGAGGGGTCATAGTCACGAGTACAACAAGTAGACTCCACTTTAGACGGCGGTGTTCAGTAGTAGTCGACGGCTGTAGAGACAGTGACTGGCTACGGAGCCCTGATGGGCAAAGTCCGATTGGCTACGTTTACTTTCTCAGTGGCACCGCTGTGCCGTGGCGTACTAGCAAGCAAAGCTGCATTGCACGTTGCTCATTAGATGCTAAGTATGTTGTGCTTGGGGCTTGGGTTGCTGAGGCGGTGTCACTGCAGCGTTTGTTTTGTGAGTTGTGTGAGTCTGTACCTTGCA
Source organism: Penium margaritaceum (assembly GCA_023375785.1). NCBI lineage: Eukaryota > Viridiplantae > Streptophyta > Zygnematophyceae > Desmidiales > Peniaceae > Penium > Penium margaritaceum. The sequence continues at coordinate 10,468 of SZWC01034665.1, read as the reverse complement.
TCGTTCTGCACTGTAACAACTAGAGTGTTCTTGCCATTGCAGAGAACTCTAGTATCTTTCATACACACACGAAGCACATTGCTACTGAGAATCACTTAATGTGTGATCTTGTTGAGCGACGGGTGATCAGCATCATCTGGTTTAGCACGAAAATACAGTGGTCTGCCTCCCTAACCAAGGAATTAGCATGCAGAAAGTTCACGATGGAAATTTGTTTTTGTTAGGCTTCGCCCTTTGCCTCAAAGTGGCTGAGAGTGGAGTGTGCGCGTATGGATAGTCGAGCATCTCGTTGAGCAATTGTCTCAGTTCTTCATGTGTATGGAGATGTGTACCATCGGGTCATGGGGGATCGTTGTGATGTGAGCCGTCTCAGTCTGTTTGTACCATTTACTCTAGCCACTCGGCCGTGTCCATGCTCGTGCAAATCCATGATGCGGACCCAGCTGGCGTTGGAGCACCGGGTGGTGGCTACAACTGAAATCTAGACTAGAGTGACTGGTTAGAGCTGCAGCACAGTTAGAGTAGGCATGGCCCCACGCTCGTTGCTTTGCACTGTTGTCACCTCTGGCTGCTCTAAGACTTTGTGAGTGAAAAGCTGTGCGCTGAGGAGTTGGCGCCAGAAAGGCAGACAAAACTGAGTAAAGTGTGATTAGCAACTGAGAATTAACAACAATGGGAGACCCCTTCAAGAACTAGCTTCCCCTCAGCTCTGAAGAGCTTGTTACTCAGTTTTTTAGCCAATCAGAAAAATGACCTTTTTTCTGGCAGATTGTGTTTTCTCGGTGAGCCCTACCAGACAGCCGACGACCCGAAACCCGGGCGACGTCCGTTTTCCCCAAAAACTAGACCATACCAAAATACCCACGTTGCGAACACATTTTTGGGGTCAGAATCATCCAAGAAAAATAGCAAAAAGGAGTTATGACCACCCAAACCCGGTTGGTGCCTAGGCCAGAATCACCCAAACCCAACTTTGTCCGAAAAATATGAAACTTGGATCCTAGGCTAGACGTGACGCTGCGAGTGTAATGACGTATTCAGATTTGGCACAGGACGGGTGCGGGCACCAATTGCGGAGGCAATGACCGCAAGCGGCATGACGAGGTCCGCCGATGAAGTTGAGCATGTCTCATGCCTGGGGAAGAGGCTCCAGCAAGATGCGTGTAGACCTCCGCACGAGTCGGCTCCATCGGATGACGCTCTAGCATCGTCTCGTCTCGCGGCCAGTCATCTGCACGCCGATGTACACAAGCCGGGAAGACACAATAGAGTACAATGAGAGGTATGCAAAAACCAACACTCCCCCATGACTCACAGGCGCAGTGCACATGGACGGGCATCGGCACATCCACCAAATCGACTAACTCTCCCAGGACAGGCAGATATGCACGCAAGAGCATGGAGGTCAGCACGGACGCACACCGACCGTACTCACAACCTTCTTGAACGAGTCAGGCTTCAGTGCCTTGGTCAAGAAATCAGCCCACTGTCCTGCTGTCTCAACCCACACGATGTTGACGCTGCCGTCATGCAACAAGGATTGCACATAGTGATACTCCATATCGATGTGCTTTGTGCGTGTGTGCTGCACGCTGTCATTGTCGGCGATGGCCATGGCACTCTCATTGTCACAATGCAACGTGATGGTGCATTTGTGTAACATAACTCGGACAACAGGCGATACAACCACACTCTCTCACATGTGCCATAGCCAAGAGCCACATACTCAGCCTCAATAGTGTTACGTGTAATGTAGTCTTGGTTACCATTACGCCAGGGCACAGCTGTGCCGCCGACGAGAAAGATCCAGCTAGTACGGCTCTTACCGTCCGGACTGCCTGCCCAGTCAGTGTCGGTGTAACCAACCGCCACAACCGATGGCTGTTGGCGAAACATGACGCCTCACCGTGGAGTCAAGACAACATAGTACAGTACTTGGATCGCGACCTCGAAGTGGAGGTGACACAGCTCCTGGGAGAACGAGGCCAAGAGGTTGACAACGAACACAATGTCTGGACGCATCGTCGTCGCCAGGAACTTAAGTGACCCGATGACACGTAGGTACACGGTCACGTCAATTGGCTCCTCCACCACGGCCGGATCAGAGCTCTTCAGCTTCGCCTGGCCATCCGGTGACATGGGTGAGGATGCGCTTGGCACGAGGGGGAGATCCTCAATGAAGCGAGCGGACAGCGTCTGGACATCAGCGGCCTGATGGACGTGTAGTACACCTTGGGAGAGATCATGCTCGAGCTCCATACATAGGAAGACTCAGGTAGACCCAAGATCCTTCATTAGGTAGGCGGTGTATAGCAGGTCCTAAACACGCTGAATGGCAGCTGCGGTTGGTGACGCGAAAAGCAGGTCTTCTACATAAACCAGGACAACAGCAAAGATCTAGTCTCGTGGGCTGATGAACAGTGCTGGGTCTGTAGTGCTACGAAGGAGGCTGCTGCTGAGGAGCGTGCGACTGATCTCCTGGTTCCAGCAGCGGGATGATTGCTTCAGGCCATAGAGGGCCTTTCGTAGCCTCCAGACCTTGCCAGAGCCATCATCGAACTGTGGGGGATGTACCATGTAGAGCTCCTCGCCCTCCAATGAACCATAGAGAAAGGCGTTGCTCAAGTCCATCTGATACAGCCCCCATGTGTGCTGGGTACCAGGCCGAAGAGGGCTCGGCTAGTGGAGAAACGGCCAACCAGGGCAAAGATCTGGTCGTAGTCGACCCCAGGGACTTCAGCAAACCCCTTGGCTATGAGGTTGGCCTTGTACTTGACCAAGGACCCGTCGGGGTTCCACTTGCGCCAGAGGACCCACTTGGCATGGATGGCCTTCTGGCTGGGTGGAAGGTCTACGAGGTCATAGACATGATGTTGCCGGATGGATACAAGTTCTTCGGCACATGCAACATCCCAATGCACGGCCTCAGGAGAAGCACGAGATTCGCAAAGGGTGGCTGGGTTGTCTGGGTGTGCCGTGGAGCGGAATGTGAGGGCCTGCACGTCTCGGGCCCCAGGTGGGATGCATGCGAGTACGGTTGTGACGGCCTGCTGGTGCCACTGATGGACCATGGCATGGCCCAATGCGGAACCCGGGTGGAGGTCCGCAATGATGGACAATGTGGTTAGGCCGACGGCCTTGGTGTCAAGGTCCGCACTCACGACCGTGGAAGTAGGTCTGTTGAGAGGCGACGAGACACGTGGGGCCACAAGGGGCTGAGGCGCCAAAGGGCGTAGTGCTGCAATCTGTGTGCTCCCTGACGGCCTAGGTCGGCTGCCGTCCAGGCCACACGTGTACCGCGGTAGGTCGGGAGACGGAGTAGAGGGAGCAGCCAGGGGTGAGTCAAAGAGGCTAGCAGAGGTGGACAGGGCCACTGGTCCAGAGGACCCAGTGGACGTGACCGGGGCTGCCGGTCTAGAGGGACTGGCGGACGTGGGCAAAACTGTCGGTCCGGACGGACCAATGGACGAGGCCGAGGAAGCCGGCCCGGAGGGATCAGCGGATGCGACCGGGGATGCCGGTCTGGAGGGACCAGCCGACGTGGCCGGGACTACCGGTCTGGCGGGATTAGCAGACAAGACCAGGGCTGCCGGTCCGGACGGACAAGCGGACGAGACCTGGGATTCCGGCCCGGAGGGACCAGCGGACGCGACCGGGGCAGCCGGTCTGGAGGGACTAGCGGACGAGACTGGGGATGCCGGCCCGGAGGGACCAGCGGATGAGACCAGGGATGCCGCCCAAGAGGGACCGGCGGACGCGACTGGGGATGGTGGCCCGGGCGGGACAGCGGACGCGACTGGGAATGCCGGCTCGGGGGAACCAGCAGGTTCATGCGATGTGCCGCCCGGAAGCTACAGGATGGAGGATGAACTCACCACTCCCCCACGCGACGGGAGGGACATCAACAAGCCGGAGCAAACAAGGTCGCGAGGAAAGAGCTCCTCAAAGAAGATAACGCCGCGTGACTTGATGATGCACTGACGGGAGGGATCCCAGAAGTGCCATGCTTTGGACTGATGCGAGACACCTAGGAAGGTATAGGGACACCCATGGGGGACGAGCTTGCCGCCCTACTATGGGATGAGCAACCACACGATGACCACGCAGTCCCAGAGGTGGGCAGGGTGGAGATCAGCACGCTCACCGTACCAGTGTTGGTACGGCGTGGACTGGCGGGGAAGGGGTCTGTGGGGAATCCGGTTCTAAACCCACATCATACAAGTCATGTCCTCAAAGTAGAAACCATCGGAGAGACCAGACTCGACCCGTATGGTGCGGATGGCATCGGCTATGGTGCGGTTCCACCGCTCGGACTCGTCGTTCTGGGTTGGCGTGTAAAACGCCGACGTCTCATGATGGATGCCACGGGAGTCGAGGAATAGTGTGTTCTCTCCCATGAACTTGCCACCGCGATCAGAGCGGAAGCGGCAAAGAGGGCGACCACACTCGCGCTCCACACGGACAAGCCAGTCCCGAATGGTGGGAGTGACATCACTCTTTTACCGAAGACAAAAGAGACAGCGGTAGCAGGAGTAGTCATCGATGAGGGTCAAGACATAACGTCCGTGCTCCCCGACGGACTCTGTCGGAAGGGGACCCATGACATTAGAATGGACCAAGTCTAGAGGGGCGGACACACGAGTGGAGGACAGAAGGTATGTGGATTGGTGTATCTTCCCCTGAGCACAATCAAACAAACTCAGTGGGACACGGCAAGGGAAAGGAGGCTGGATCAAGGCCCTTGGCTGACTTGGTACGGAGCATGCTATTGACGATAGTAGAGTGGACGTGGCAGAGGCGGCGGTGCAGGAGGCGTGTGTGTTGCGAAGAAAGCGTGCTACTGACAAACACGTGGCCAGTGTCGGCCGACGGGGAGGGGAAGGGTGGAAGTGTGGACAAACGAGGCACATGCCACAATTTGCCACAGGCGGTGGCGTGTAAGACAATACGACCGGACGGACGCAATGACACAGTGCTAATACCACGTGCGTGCAGTACGTCTATGCTCATGTGGTCAAGGGCAATGACGGTCAGGACGCTGAGCTAAAGACTGGGAACAAAGAGGACGTCGGTCAAAAAGACATCACCAGCAGGACCACAGAAACAAACGATGCCGACGCCGCGAACAGGTAACACCCGACCAGATCCCGTACGGACACCGGTCACATCGGCAACCGGACCAAAAATACTGAAGGCCTCGCGAGAGGCTGTCATGTGATGTGTGGCCCCTGAGTCAAAGATCTAGGTCTCGACAGGATCCTGGACCAGTGTCGCCAGGTCGCTAATAGTCACAAGACAGCAGGCAAGAGACGCAAGCGCAGTGGTCGGGGGCACAAAACGAGACTGCCAGTCGTCAAGCCATGCGGCGTTGTCACGAAGAGGGGCATGAGAGGAGGGCACGGGAGAGGATGGCTCTGTCGCAGAAGCAGGATACAAGAGCAAGGTGGACTCAGTCATGCAAGGTGGTACAAGGGAAGATGTGGTGACACACCTCACACTTCCCTGGAGGGGGAGGACAGGGCAGGCCAAGCACGAGCGCGATGAACTGCTCCAATTAGCACTCGCGAGTGGAGGGTCCGGGTGCGTAGATTGAGTACGTAGTGGCTACACCGGAGCCCGGAAGGGAGGAGGGCTGCACCGGCGGTGGGAGGAGGGGCACCGATGACTACGGATGGTGCTGCTGTAGGACCGGCGACGGCGGGACCGATGCGAATGTCAGAGGAGTGGAGCTACCGGACTGGGAGGAGACAGTAGGGGCGACGACAGCCACGGCAGCACCGGCTAGACGGTGCTCACGCTGGCGACGCATGGTAGCGATGACGCACTCCTCGTCCATGGGGAGCAGGCACGTGTACCATCTGTGCCCTGGCTGGCCACATTTGTGGTAGACCGAGCCGCCACCACTGGACCCGGTCGACTGTTGCTGCTGGCCCTTGCCCTTCTTGCCCCTACACTTCTTCTTCCCTGAAGATGAGGAGCTGGTAGAAGCAGCTGCGCATGGAGCGGCAACTGCCATGGAGGCGACAGTAGGAGAGGCGAGGGCCTCTATGCGCTGGATGCGCAACTCCAGACGAGCCTCCTCAATCTTGAAGAGTAACTCGTATGTCCAGGGCATGAGAGTGCCCTGAGCTGCCATCGTGGTGAGAACGTCCTCGGAGTAGTGGATGAAGATGTGGGCAAAGATGTCAGTGGCCCCGCGCTTGATGATCAGGAGCACTGAGAGGGAGGGTGGACCGGCATCGTCCAGGCGGCGGAGGATGTCCTTCGCTCGCTGCCAATAGGAGGTGAAGGACTCCGTTTTCCCCATGTGGAGGGAGTTGAACTCCCGAAGCAGGCAGCTGGTCTCGGCTTCACTGGAGAGACGATGCGGGCGTGTGAGAACGTGCCATGACGTGGCCGGGTCAAGAGTTCTACCGGTAGTGAAATCGCCAAGGAAAGGCTCGAGAGCAAGGCGTACAGCTGGAGGGGCGACGGGGACAAGGGTACGCACGGCTCGACCGGCATCATACACCTGGTTCGCCTGGGTGGAGTCGTAGGGTAGAATGTAGTATGGCCACAGGCCCTTGCCCTGTGCCCAGATACAGAAGCTGAGCTCCTAGCTTCGGAACTGCTTGCCGACCTATACCAACAGGGACGGTGACTCAAAGTCCTTTGGCCTACAGCCGACACCCAGATTAGGGCCAAGGACTGACGATACAGTCCGGCGTTGGCGTTGGGTGTGCTGTTGCGCCAAGTGGTGTGTGGTGGCAGAAACAGCGGGACTAGCATAACCGGGTGGAAGGAAGGGTGGGAGAACACTGGTATGGCTCTACGGCGTCGGCGGCTATAGTGCTACAAGCTACCGTGTCAGTCCGGAGAGCTGCTGGCGAATGGCGACCAGAGGGTCTGGCGAGCCAGTGTAGCTGGCGACAAAGCCCGCGGGTTGTTGTTGCTATTGATTCTGCTGCTGCTGCTGCTGCTTCTGCTACTGTTGTTGTAGCTGCTGTTGTAGGTGCTACTGCTACTACTACTGCTATTGTTGCGGCGGTGGCGGCTGCTACTACGGTTGTAGTTGAATTTGCTACTATGGCTGCTCCTATTGTTGGTGTTGCAGCCGTAGAGGCTCGTACTGCTGTTGCACTTGTATTTGCTATTGTGGCCGCTACAACTGCTGCTACTGCGGCGGCGGCGGCTGCTGTTCCTGTTGCTGCTGTTGCAGCTACTGCAAGAAGGGGGGGCTAGTAGGACCTCCAACAGAGGAGGACCCCTCCCCACTAGGCTGTTAGTCATAGTCTCCCCCCGCTTTGTTTTTTTCTTGTTTGTTGTTCCCCCTTTGTTTTTTTTGTCCTTGTTGCTGACATCAGCCATGATGTCAGCCGTGACGTTGGTACGCTGCTACTGACGTCAGCAGTAGTCCGCTGTGGCTGACGTCAGCAGTAGGTTGTTGCCGAACTTGTGGTCGCCATGCTGCTGCTACTGTTGTTGTTACTACGACCGCTACTGTTGCGGTGCCTGCAGCCGCGGGTGCTGCGACTGTTGCGGTTGCTCTGGTTGTTGCGGCTATTGCAACTGTTGCGGCTAATGCGACTACTGTGGTTGTTGCGGCAGTCGTGGCTGTCGTAGCTGCTACGATTACTACGGCTCGTCGGGGCTATTGTAGCTGTTGTGGCTGCATGGCTGATGCGGCTGCGCGACTGATGATGCTGCTGCTGTTGCGGCTGCGCGACTACTGTAGCTGCTTCGGTTGCTACGACTGTTGCGGCGGCTGCGGCTCGTCGGGGCTACTGTAGCTCCTGCGGCTGTGTGGTTGTTGCACCTACTACAGCTACGCGGCTGCTACAGCTACTGCTCCTTCGATTACTGTAGCTGATGCGGCTGTTGCGGCGCTTGTGATTGCTGCAGCAGCCGCGGCTACGGTGCTACTACTGCTAGAGCTGCGGCTCAACTGTAGCAGCCGCAGTTGCTGCTTCGGCTGCTATGGCTGGCTACTTCAGCAGCCGCAGGTGCACTACTGCTGCTGCCACAGCTACTGCAATGCGAGGTGCCACTGTTGGCGTGGCAGTAGTAGCAAGGGAAAGGGGGGAAGGCAAGGAGACTTCCCTTGTCTGGCGCCGTCGCCGCTTGCGTCGGTGCCATCACGGCGTCACCCGTTCGTTCGCCGGCGGCGAATCTGCCAACGCTACTGCCGTCGTAGGGTCAGTGCTCCTAGAAAAATTCCGGCAACACTTCCCTCGCGTCGGGAGCGTTTTGACGATGCCACCCGGCGGAATAACTTTTCCAGGAAAAATCCAGCAGACTTTCCCCTGCACGGACGCATTTCTGGGACCGCCGGCGTAGATTGGGACCTGTACGCCTCGTTGCTGCTCAGATCTGGTGCTTCTACTCCGCTCTAGCTCTGATACCAAGCTGGAAACTAGCCTAGAGCGCTTGGTTGGGACTGTAGCACAGTTGGAGTAGGCATGGCCCCATGCTCGTTGCTTTGCACTGCTGCCCCCTCTAACAGCTCTGAGACTTTGTAATTGAAAAGTTGCGCGCTGAGGAGTTGGCGCCAGAAAGGCAGACAAAACTAAATAAAGTGTGATTAACAACTGAGAATGAACAATAATGGGAAACCCCTCCAAGAACTAGCTCCTCCTCAGCTCCGTAAAGCTTGTTACTCAGTTTTTCAGCCAACCAGGAAAATGACCTATTTTCAGGCAGGCAGGGTTTTCTCGGTGAGCACTGCCAGACAACCGACGACCCGAAACCCGGGCGTCGTCCGTTTTCCCTGAAAACTGGACCACACCAAAATACCCATGCTGCGAACGCAGTCGTGCAATCAGAATCATCCAAAAAAAAGGAGAAAGGAGTTACGACCACACAAACCCGGGCGGTGCTTAGGCCAGAATCACCCAAACCCAACTGTGTCCGAAAAATATGAAAGTTGGATCCTAGGCTAGACGTGACGCTGCGAGTGCAATGGCGTAGTCAGATTGAGCACAGGACGGGCGCGGGCACCAATTGCAGAGGCAGTGACCGCAAGCGGCGTGACTGCTGTGGAGGTCCGCCGATGAAGCTGAGCACGTCTCATGCCTGTGGAAGAGGCTCCAACAAGACGCGTGTAGACCTGAGCACGTGTCGGCTCCACCGGATGACGCTCCAACAGCGTCTTGTCCCGCCGTCTGTCATCTGCACGCTAATGTACACAAGCCTAGAAGACACAATAGAGCACAATGAGAGGTGTGCAAAAACCAACAGCTACATGTACCAACAATTGTTAGACTGTTGCGGAGTCCCGGGGGCCTGTTGGAGTGATGTGCAAATGGTTTTTTTGCGGTCGCTAGCATTTTCTCGGCGTACCCGCTCTTGAGCCCAAGTTGCACATTTTGCGTTGTGCACCCACCAAGTGATGTCAGAATTGTGCATGTGACCGATCGTAGCGTCCGGAGAACCTCGAATTTCATATGGTGTTTTGTTCAGATATCTATCTTAGACATCTAAGTTCCGATCAAAACTGTGATTTTGGGCCAATTTTAGGACAGTTGATGTTGCCCCATTCACCACGCACTGTGCGCCGTGGCAAGTAATCATTGTCTAGTTATCTACCATCGTTCCCCTCTGCATCACTAAGCTGGAGGAATTGATCAAATTTTTCAAATCTCCTTAGCACATCCCTTGTTTCCTACACCCACTGCTTGTTAGTGCTTCAACTCACTGTCTTTCACACATCAGCAATAACGAGACTAGAAAATGTCCTGACACCATTTGTTTGGCTCAACATGTGACATCGTGTGACCCCAGCTTGTCATACTCGCACTGTGCCTTATAGTAATGTGTACTAAATGGAAGCTAGCTATGAATCAGAACATGAACCGGGGTCCTACAGCAGACATTGACCTTGCCTGCCCTTGTAACCAGCTATGACTTCTTCAAAGTAGGGCAAAGCATCCCTCACAATTCTACAACCACGCAAACCAGCAAGATAGGCATCCAACACATACCGAATGGTTTGCTTTCGCCCTAGATGAGCACAAGTCAAACACCTAGCTGCAGACAAGTACTTTTCCTGCAAGTGCCGCCCCCCAACATCCCAAGATGCTCAGCCAGCTAATGCGTGTGATAGTGGGCTTGGTAGACAACAATAGAAACCCAAGCAGCCACTCTAATCCATTGCTCCGTGCTTCAGCTCGTCTCCACCACAGGACACGTCACTCCTTGCGACACAGAACATGACCGCACACGAAAAGTCACGACACCATATGGAACATCAAGACACAGCACGGCACGGCACGGCAAGGCACAGCACAGCATGGTGAGTCAAGACAGCACAGGACAGAATGGCATGGCACGACATCACGCAAATGCAATGCCATTCGATGCCAGAGGGCACGCCACAACACAACACGGCACGGCACGGCACGGCACGACACGACACGACACGACACGACACGACACGACACGACACGACACGACACGACACGACACGACACGACACGACACGACACGACAC
>SZWC01034661.1:4853-17966 GCA_023375785.1 Penium margaritaceum | reverse complement strand
GATGTTGGGTTGGAAGTTGGGTTGGAAGGTGGGTTGGAAGTTGGGTTGGAAGTTGGGTTGGAAGTAAGGCTTGAAGTTGGGTCAAACGATGAGTTGGAAGCTGAATTCAAAGTTGGGTTGGAAGTTAAGTTCGAAGATAGGTGGGAAGTCGGGTTGGAAACTGGGTTGAAAGTTGGGTTGGATGTTGGGTTGGAAGTTGGGCTGGCAGATGGGTTGGAAGTTCGGTTAAATTTTTGGTTGGAAGTTTGGTTGGAAGTTGGGCTGGAAGTTGGGTTGGAGGTTGGGTTGGAAGTTTGGCTGATAGTTTGGTTGGAAGTTGGGCTATACGTCGGGTTCGAAGCTGGGTTTGAAGCTGGGTTGGAAGTTGGGTTGGAGGCTGGATTAGAAGTTAGGTTTGAATTTGGGTTGGAAGTCGGGTTGGAAGTTGGGTTGGAGCTGGATTGAAATTGGGTTGGAATTTGGGTTGGAAGTTGGGTTGGAAGTTGTGTTGGAAGTTGGGTTTGAAGTTGGGTTGGAAGTTGGGTTGAATGTTGGGTTGGAAGTTTGGTTGGAAGTTGGGTTGGAAGTTAGGGTTGAAGTTGGGTTGGAACTTGGACTGGGAGTTGAGTGGAATATTGGATTGGGAGTTGGGTTGGAAGTTGGGTTGGAAGTTGCAATGGAAGTTTGGTTGGAAGTTGGTTTAGAGGTTGGGTTGCAAGTTGGGTTGGATGTTGGATTGGAAATTACGTTGGACGTTCCGTTGGAAGTTGGATTGGAAGCTGGGTTGGACGTTGGGTTGGAAGTTTGGTTTGAAGTTGGGTTGGAGGTTGGGTTGGAAATTTGATTGGGAGTTGGGTTGGAAGTTGGGTTGGAAGTTGTGTTTGAATTTGGGTCGGAATTGGAATTGAAGTTGGGTTGGAAGTTGGGTTGGAAGTTGCGTATGAATCGGGTTGGTAATTGGGTTAAAAGTTGGGTTGGAAGTTGGGTCAGAAGTGTTGTAGAAGTTGGGTTGGAAGTTGGGTTGGAAGTTGGGTTGAAAGTTGGGTTGGAAGTTGGGTAGGAAGTGTTGTTGGAATTGGGGTTGGAAGTTGGGTTAGAAGTTGGGTTAGACTTTTGGTTGGAAGCGGGTTGAGAGGTGGGTTGGAGGTGGGTTGCGAGTGGTTGCGAGTTGTTGCGAGTGGTTGGAGGTGCGGGCATTGTAGGCGTAGGCACAGACATTGCAGGCACATGAGCGAGCGTTGTAGGCACAAGCGTGGGCATTGCAGGGGAAGATGCGGGTGTTTACGGTGCATGCGAGGACATTGTAGGCACACACACGAGCGTTGTAGGTGCGAGCACGGGTGTTGTAGGAGCAGGCGCGTGCGTTGGAGGCACAAGTGTGGGCGCTGTAGGCTAATGCACAGGCGTTGGCGGCACAAGCACAGGCGTTGTAGGTGCACGACAGGTCATTGTAGGCGTAGGCGTGGACATTGTAGGCGCAGGCATGGGTGTTGTATGCACAGTGGCAGACATCATAGGCATAGGCGAGGGCATTGGAGGCATGTGCATGGGCACTCTAAGTGCATGTGCAAGCGTTGTAGAGGATGGCACGGGCATTGAGAGGTGCAAGCATGGGTTTTGTAGGTGCAAGCTTGGGCGTTGTAGGTGCAAACACATGCATCATAGGACCAGGCGCTAGCGTTGTAGGTGCATGCTCTGGCATTAGGCGCAGGCATGGGAGAATTAGCTGCAAGGGCTAGCATTGTAGGCACAGGGACGGACATTTTTGGCGTAGGTGCAGGTATTGTAGGCATGGGCGCGGGCGTTGTATGCCTAAAAGTAGGCCTCATAGGCATAGGCGCGGGCATTGTAGGTGTATGCACACATGATATAGATACAAGCACGGGAGTTGTAGGAGAAGTAGCAGGCACTCTAGTGCATGCGCGGGTGTTTCACGCACAGGCGTGAGCATTGTAGGCGCAAGCACGGGTGTTGTAGGTGTAGGAGTGGGTGTTGGAAGTGCAAACATGTGTATTGTAAGCACAAGCGCGAGCGCTGTAGGCACAGACACGGGCATTGTAGGCCCAGGCATAGACATTTTAGGCATAGGTGTGGGCGTTGTAGGTGCTTGCACGGGCGTATTAGGTACAGGTGTAAGAATTTGTAAGCAAATGCACGGGCATGGTAGGTATATAAGGCAGGCATTGTAGGTGCAGATAAAGGCATTAGAAGCACAAACACGTGCATCATGAGTGCAAGCGCGGGCTTTGTAGTAACAAGTACGGGCATTGTAGGTGCAGGCATGGACGTTGTAGGCAAAGGCTTGGGGATTCTAGGAACAAGCGAGGATATTGTAGGCGTAGGTGTGGACATTGTAGGCGCATGCACAGGCATTGTAGGCGTAGGCACAGGCATTATAGGCATAAGCACAAAAACTGAAGGCGCAAGCGGGGTAATGAAGGCGCAAGCAGGGTAATGAAGGCACATGCTTGGGCATTGTAAGAGTAGGCGCGGGTGTTGTAGGTGCAGGCGCGGGCATTGTATGTGAAGGCACATGTTTTGTAGACGCAGGCGCAGGCATTGTAGGAGCAGGCGTAAGCATATTAGGCATAGACGTGGACAATATAGGCCCGGCCGTGAACGTTGAAGGCACTATCAAAGGTGTCCTAGGCATAGACATTTTAGGTGCAGGCGCAAGCGTCGTAGGCACACGTGCTAATGTTGTAGGTGTGGGCCTGGGTGTTGTACGCATAGGCACGAGTGTTATTGGCACAAGATCTTGCGTTGTACACACACGCATGGACATCATAGGCACAGGTGAGGGCATCGTAGGCGCAGGTGTGGGCCTTGTACATGAATTCTTGGGAATTGTAGATGCAGGTGCGGGTGTTGTAAAAGCAAGCACATGACTTGTAGGTGCAGGCTCAGGCATTGTATATACAAGGGCTGGCATTGTAGGCACTGGCGTGGGCATTATAGGCACAGGCCCGAGCATTGTAGGTGAAGATACGCGCATTATAGGCACAAGCACGGGCGTAATAGTTGCAGATGTGGGCATTGTAAGTGCAGGAGCCGGCGTTGTAGGTGCAAGCACGAGCATTTTAGGCACAGGTATTGGCGTTGTAAGTGCAAACATGGACATTGTAGGAGGAAAAGTGGATGTTGCATGCATAGGTGCGGGCATTCTAAGTACAGACGGGGGCATTATATGCATGGGTGCAAACATTATAGATACAGACGTGGTCGTTCTAGGCGTAGGCGCAGGCATTATAGGTGTATGCGTAGGTGTTGCAGGCACAGGAAACGGTATTGTAGGCACAGGCGGGGGCATTTTAGGCGTAGGAACGGGCATTGCAGGTATAGGCATGGGCATTGTAGGTACAGGCGGGGGCATTGTATGCGCAAGCGCAAGCATATCAGGTTTAGGCACAGGCGCTCGCATTGTAGGCGCAAGCACGACCATTGTAGGTAGAGACGTGAGCGCTGTAGGCACAAGCACAGGAGTTGTACGTGTAGGTCCAGGCATTGTAGGCGCAGGCGTGGGCATTGTAGGTGGAGGGACGGGAATTGTAGGCATAGGAAAATAGGCAATGGTAGTGTAGGCACAAGCACGACCATTGTAGGCACTGGTGCGGGCGTTGTCTTCACAGGTGCTGGCATTGTAGGCACTGGTACACACGTTGTATTTGTAAGGGCGGGCATTGTAGGTGTTGGGGCGGCCGTTGTAGGTGCAAATGCGCGCATTGTAGGCACAGGTATGAGCACTGTAGGTACAGGTGTAGGCAATATAGGTGCAGGCGTGGGTGTTATAGGCGTAGGCATGGGTGTTACATCCACATGCCTAGGCATTGTGGGTATTGGCGCGGGCGTTGTAGGGCCAAGCACCGGTGCATTAGGGGAAAGTGTGCGTGTTTTAGGCATAGGTGCGGGTGTTGTAGGCATAGGCGTGGACGTTGTAGTTGTAGATGTGGACTTTGAAGGCCCACACATGAGTGTTGTACGTGTAGCAGCGGTTGTTGTAGGCGCATGCACAGGTATTATAGGCACAAGCGTGGGTATTGTAGGCGTAAATGCGCACGTTGTAGGCATAGGCTCGGACATTGTAGGGGTAGGCACGGGTGTTGTAGGCGTAGGCGTGAGCCTTGTAGGCATAGGCTCAAGAATTGTAGGTATAGGCACATGCATTGTAGACATGTGCGCGGGATTTACAGGCACAGGCGCTGGAATTAGGCATATTCATAGGCATTGTAGGCGCGGGCATGGGTGTTTTAGGTGTAGGTGTGGATGTTCTAGGTAAAGGTACGGGCAAAGTGGATTCATGCACGGGCATATTGGGTTGTTTTCACCTGCAATGCCAACGCCTGTGCCTATGCCTACATTTCCCGTGCCTGCGCCTATGGTGCCCATGTTTGCGCCTAAAAGAATAATGCCTGTGCCTACGCTTACGATGCCCACACCTACGCGTGCAATGCCTGCACATGAGCATAGAACACTCACGTCTCTGCCAACAATGCCCACGCCTGCGCCTAGAATGCCTACGTCTGGACCTACAATGTCCGAGCTTGCGCCTAAAATTCCTGTACTTGTGCCTGAAATGCCTACGCCTATGCTTGCAATGCCGGCGCTTGCACCTAAAATGCACATGCCTGTGCTTAAAACAGCCTCACCTACGCCTACAACGCCCACACCTACATCTACAACACCCACACTTCCACCTAAAAATCCTTTACTTGCACCAACAACACCCACGCCTTGGTCTACAACGCCCGCACTTGGACCTACAGCACTTGCACCTGTGCCTACAATGCCCGCGCTTGCGCCTACAATTACCATGCCTTCGCCTACAATGCCAGGCCCTGTCCCTACAGCGCCCACGCCTACACCTACAATGCTAGTGCATGCACCTACAACGCCTGCGCCTGTGCTTTCAATGCCTGTATAATGTGCCTACAACGCCCGTGCCTATGCATACAATGCTCGGGCTTTCGTCTACAACATCCACGCTTGTGCCTAGAATTCCCACACCTTCGCATACGATATCCGCACCTCTGTGTACAACACACGCACCTGCACCTACAATGCCCTCGCCTAAACCTACAATGCCCATGCCTGAGCATGCAACACAAACGCCTCTGCCTATAAGGACCGTGCTTGTGCCTATGACACCCACGCCTGTGCTTTCAACACCGACACATGTGCCTAAAACACCTGCACCTATGCCTAAAATGGCCACGCCTTTCCATTCAATGCCCATGCCTACACATAGAATGCCCACGCTTGCACCTACAACTCCTGCGCCTATTCCTACAATGACCACGCCTATGCCTACGATTTTTGCGTATGTGCTTACAGAGCCCGTGCCTACACCTACTACGCTTATCCCTACCCGTACAATGCCCGTGCTTGTGCCTACAACACCCACACCTTCGCATGTAACGCACATGCATATGCCCTCAACACTCGCACCTACGCCTACAATGTTTATGCCTACGCCATCATCGTCCCCGCCTATGCCTTCAACGCCCATGCTTATGCCAACAACGACCACACTTGTGCCTACAGTGCTTGTGTGTGCCCGTACAACGCTTGTGCTTGTAGCTACAACTTCCATATCGTCTGCGCTTTCACCTACAATGCCCGCTCCTACGCCTACAATGCCCGTGCCTGTGCCTACATCACTTGCGCATGCGCCTACAATGCCCACACGTGCGCTTGTAATGCATCTGTCTGGGCCTACAAAGCTCGTGCCTATGCCTACAACACCCACACTTATGCCATCAACGCCCAACCCTACGCCTACAATGCCCACACCTGCACCTAATACTCCCACACTTGTTTTTAATACTAGCGTCCATGCTTACGACGTCCATGCTTGCACCTACAACGCCTATGCCTGCACCTTCAATGCCCTAGCCTACACCTACAATGCACGTGTCTGTGCCTACAACGCCCGTTCCTACACCTATGACACCCGCGCCTGTGCCTAGGATGTCTGCCCCTGTGCCTACAACGCCCGTGCCTGTGCCTACGATGCCCACGCCTGTTCCTATAATGCCCATGCCTCTGCCTACAATGCATGTGCCCACGCGTACAACGCCCACGCCACAGTCTAGAACATCTGCGCCTACACCTACAATGCCTACACGTGCGCCTACAACACCCGCACCAACGCCTACAGTACCGGTACCTGTGCCTACAACGCGCATGCTTGCGCCTAAAATGCCCATGCCTTCCCCTACAAAGCCCGTGCTTGTGCCTATAATGCCTGCATTTGTGCCTAAAATACACGTGTTTGCACCTACAGCTCCTACGCCTATGCGTACAATGACCGCGCATACTCCTACACTACCGGTGTCTATGCCTATAACGACCACGCCTGACCCTATAATGCTCGTCCCTACACCTAAAATGCCCGCACTTGTTAGATCATTCCTGCGCCTGTGCCTACAACACTCGCGCCTTCACCTACGATGCTCAAGCCTCCGCCTACAATAGCGACACCTGCGCCTTTAGTGCCATCACTGATGCTTACACCTACAATGGTTGTGTGTGCGCCGACAATGTCCCAGCTTGATCCTACAATGCTCGTACCTACACCTACAATGCCCGTTCCTACGCCTACAATGCCCGTGCTTGTGCCTACAATGCTCACGCCTGCACTTACAACATCCACGCCTGCACCTACAATGCACGTGCCTACGCCTACATTGCATGTGTTTATACTATAATGCATGTGCTTGTACCTGCATTGTCCGCGCCTTCATCAAAAACACATGGGCATGTGCCTACAATGCACGAGCCTACGCCTACAATTCACGCGCTTGTGCCTACAACACATCCCCCTATGACTGCATCACCCACGCCTACGTCTACAATGCCAACGTTTGCGCATACAACGTCCACAAGTGCACCTACAATGCCCTTTCCTCTACCTCTCAACATGCATGAGTATGCCTACAATGACCGCGCCTACACCTCCAACGCCTGCGCATGTGCCTACAACGTCCACGCCCGTGCCTATAATGTCCATGTATGTGCATTCAACGCCCTTTCTTGTGCCAACAATACCCACGCCTGCACCTACAATGCTCACATCTACACCTATAATGCCTGCGCTTGCACCTACAATGCCCGCGCATGAGCCAACAACGCCTACATTTTCACCTACAACGCCCGTGCCTGTGCCCACAACAACCGTGCCTGCACGTACAATGCCTCCACCTATGCCTACAATGCCTGCGTTTGTGCCTTAAATGCATGTGCCTTCCCCTACAATGACTACGTGTGTTCCTACAAAGCTCACACATTAATCTGCAATGCCCGTGCCTGCGCCTACAATGCCAGCTCTTGTGCCTACAACACTGGTGCCTACGCTATAGCGCTTGCACTAGCATCTGCAGCACCCCGGTCTGTGCCAAGAATGCCTGCGCCTACACCTACAACACCCGTCCTTGCACTTACAACTCCTATGCTTGCACCTACAATGCATGTGCCTGCACCGATAATACCCACGCCTATGCCTAAAATGACCGCACTTTTTGTTATACACCCGTGCTTACACCTATAACGCTCGTGCCTGCAACTATACCGCTTGCGCCAACATTTACAATGCCCCTACTGGCACCTTTAATGCTGGCGGCTATGCCAATAATGCACGTGCCTACGCCTACAACGTCTCGCTTGCGACTACAATGCCCGCGCCTTCACCTACAAAGCCCGGACATGTGCCTACAATGCCCACACCCGTGGCTACAATGCCCGCGCTTGCGCCAACAATGCTCGTGTCTTCACCTCCAATGCCCGTGCATGCGCCTGCAATGCCAGCGCATGCGCCTACAATACCAGTGCCTGCTCCTAGAACGTCCGAGCTTGTGCCTACAACATCTCTGCTTGCCCGTACAACACCCGTGCGACCGGCACAGTCATGTGGGCTTCTCAACTAAACTGTCCAGTCGTGAATCATGGTACAAGATTTCTTGCAAGTCAGAGGTAGGAACCTGGAACTATGAAAAAGGAAAGAAACAAAGGATAACAAGAGTTCCGCTCGCAAATGAAAGTTGCACAAAAAGATGCCAAGAGGAAAAATTATCCCTCCTTCTTGCCCTTCTTGTCTTGGCTTACTTCTTTTGCCTCCTCTTGTTTAGTTTGGCCTTCACTTCCTTGTGCTTATATTGGCACCTCTTTTGCCTCCTTCACGGCGTCTCCCTTGACCACATAGAGATGGAGGGGCTTTCCAATTTTATTCCTATGGTCTCCTCCCTTCCTCATAGCGCCTCCTCAGTTCTCGAAGCTCTTTTGATGTAGGAGAACTTCCTGTGCCATTTCTAGGTTCAAGGGGAGACAGAGGAAGTTTGCAACAAAGAGAAAGGAGGGTGCATTAGAGGAGAGCACTTCCCATCTTGTTCTAAAAAAAATCATGTAGCATCCTGGAGGAAGGGAGATGCTTGGAGATGTTGGAAAAAAACTAATAGAGCTCATCAATAGCTTTCCAAAACAACATACAGTGCTTAAAACAATTGAAATTCAAGGTCGTATCCCCATGTGGCATTTATGCTGCTACTGCAGCTACTGATGAAATTCTATCTATCTCATAGTCGTCAGACTATCTCGAATTTGGTTGCAAGGGTCGTCCCAGAAAGCAAACCTTAACTGTTTTTGTGTTTACTCTGATACATTTGTAATCATGCTAATGACGTTGAATTATCCTTGATTTTGGTAACATATAATACATATCAGCTTTCTACGTCTGGGAGTCGTGGCGATCGAGTGAAATGCTACATGGTCACAATGAATTTTTGGTGTCGATGCTTGAGCTTGTCCCCTGCATAGTCCAAATACATCGCAAGGATGTATTCGGTATTTTACATGAGGGGGAAATTTAATACACTTGTGTAAAAATGCAGTTATGTGCATCTTGGTGTGTATTCACGATACACTCTCCGATATGCTCCTCTAAATACACAAGGTTTTTTTTTCTTTTTGTGCCAGCTACACTTCCCGATACATTCCTCCAATACAGTCGAGGAGTTTGGGATGGGGGTTCGACGTCCGCCCCCCTCCCCCCCAAGTCGCGAGTGTATTGGAGGAATGTATCAAAGAGTGTATCAGTGATTGGTATTTTAACACTTGTGTATTCTACGGAGATAAAGCATGGAAAATAAAGAAGTGGTTTCTTTCTTTTCATACCAGCTGCACATACCAATACACTCCTCCAATACAATCAGGAGGTTGAATGAGGGCTCGACATCCGCCTCCCCTCCCAAACTTGCAAGTGTATTAGAGAGGTGTATTTGAGAGTGTAGCAAGGAGTTGCCATTTTCATGCACTTGTGCATTTTGCAGAGATAAGATGTGGAAGAGTACACGTGTGTTTCTTTCTTTTTGTACCACCTAGACATCCCAATACACTCTCCCAAGAAATTTGAGAGGTTTGAGGGAGGGGGGTTGATGTCCACCTCCCTTGTCACAAGTCGTGAGTGTATTGGGAGGGTGTCTCAGAGAGTGTTTCACGCGATTGGTTTTTTAATGCACTTGTGTAGACTACAGAGATAAAGTATGAAAGATACACAAGTGTTTTATTCTTTGTGTACAAGCTACACATCCCAATACACTCCTCCAATACACCTAGAGGGTCTGGGCAGGGGACTCGACGTCCCCCTCCCCCAAAGTTGCCAGTGTCTTGGGGGTGTGTTGGAGAGTGTATTGGGGGCTTGGTGTTTTCATGCACTTGTGGATCTTGCGAAGATGAAGTATGGAAAAACACACATGTAATTTTTTTCTCTGTGTACCAACTACACATCCCAATACACTCCCCCATTATACTCAGGGGTTGGAGAAGAAGTTGACGTTCGCCCTCCCTCCCCCATCCCAAGTCATAAGGGAATTAGGAGGGTGTATCAGAGAGTCAATCGAGGGATTGGTACTTTAATACACTTCTGCATTTTGCATAGATAAAGCATTTTTAATTTGTGTACCAGTTATATAGTTGAATACAGTCTCCCAATCCACTTGGGGTGCTTAGGGAGGGGGGTTCGACGTCCGTCCCCCTCCTCAAAGTCGTGAGTGTATTGGAAGACGTATTTAATACTGCATTTTAGGGTTGGGGTTTCCATGCACTTGTGTAGTCTGCAAAGATAAAGAATGAAAACATACACAAAGTGTTTTTTTGTGTATGAGCTACACATCCCAATACACTCTCCCAGTATTCTCAGGGGGTTTGATGGGAGAGGGGGGTGGACATCCGCCTGTTTCCCAAGTCGTAAGTGTATTTGGGGAGTGCATCGGAGAGTGTATCGTGGGATTGGTAAATAAAGGAGTTGGGTATTCTACGAAAATGAAGTATAGAAAATACACAGGTGCTTTTTTTTTCTGTGTAAGCTAGGCATCCCAGTCAACTGCCCTAATACACTCAAGGGGTTGGGAGGAGGAGGGGCTCGGCATCCCCTTCCCTCAAGTTATGAGTGTATTGGGGAGGTGTATTGGAGGGTTGATATTTTCATGCACTTGTGTATTCTGTGGAGATAGATTATGGAGGAATACATAAGTGTTTTCTTTATTTGTATACCGGCTACACATCCTAATACACTCCATCCTTACACTCGTGATGTTTCACGGAGGGGGATCGACGTCCTCCCTCCCTCCAAGGGGCGAGTGTATTGGGAGGGGTGTATCAGAGAGTGTATCGGGAGGCACATATTTTAATGCACACGTGTATTCTGTGGCAAAAAATCATGGGAAACAAAAATGGTTTTGTAATAGCTACACATCCCAGTACACTCCTCCAATATACCCACGGAACCGGGAAGGAGGCTCGACGTCCTCCCTCCCCCAAAAACGTCATGACTTTTTTGGGGGTGTAACGGAGAGTATATCTGAATTTTGGTTTTTTAATGCACTTGTGTATTCTGTTGAGATTAATAATGGGAAGATACAAAAGTTCCTTTTTCTTCGTGAGCTGGCTATACCTCTCAATACACTCTCTCAATACACTCGCAGGATTTGGAAGAGGGGGGCTCAACGTCCGTCCACTCCCTCCCCCCTCCCACTCCCAAACTCCTCACGACAATATAGTCCCCAAAATCAAGACGAGTGGATACTGTCATTGTGGATACTAGTGACGTCGAAGTAAAAAGAGTTCATTCAAGTGTCTTGCCCTGAACATCAAGGTAAGTCCATCGATGACTTTTTCTCCATAAAACAAAGGCATCGCTGATGGCTATGAAAGAATGAGACAAATAATACAACAAGAAAATCCACCTACATCAATATCATAGGACATGAGTAGGAAATTGTAAGGATAATGCACACATAATGAGTTTCTTCGTGTATTTATTGAGCATTTTAATATAAGAATACTTTGTAATTACCTCTAAAGATATCACTTTGTTCAGTGGTATTTTTGTAACATCGAGTTCTTACAATTTAAGTCAACAAATTGAACTTCCAAGAAGTAAAGATACTACATGTGTTGGATACATATGTATGGTACTGTATGGCATAGTTAACTATGCCATACAATGTCCTCGCATAAATTCAAGACAAAGTGGCAATCCTTTGTTTGACTTGTTTAATAAATCAGACTAAACAACCTTGAATTTATGCATGGACCTTTGTCTTCAGCTCTGTAACACTGAAAGTAAGAATGGGGGGCTATCGGACTGGCTTGCTAAGTGAAGAACCAACTTAAGGCACTATACACAAACGTGCCTCAATATTTCTCATGACCTCGCTCATAAGACATATGTAAGCCTCGCACAGTGGTGCAGATTTTTTCACCCATCTAGCATCTAATTGTGTTTTTTAAAATCCGTTTAGTTCACCAAAAGCTAGTTGTATATCTTCTGGATTGCAACGACACAATGCGAATGAGAATCACCACTCTATGTGACAGATTCTATAATGGCTTGAGAAAGGCACTTCTAATGAGTCCCTTGATGTTGCCTGCAAAGTGGGCCCCCGGGGAAAGCCTAGGACCATAAATATTGAACTTTGTGACTTCATCCCTGTGAATTACAACCCCATGCCGGCCGATTACGAAGTGGACACACACCAAAATCACCAACCGAGAGACGAAAAGCTCTAACACTCAGCCTTACATGGTGAGCATAAGCTCCCTCGGCATGGGCTGGACAAGACCCAAATCCTTGTGGAAATCCGCAATGAACATGCAAATGGTGACACAAGGAGAGGCTTCCTAAAATTCTCCTAGTGTAGAAGCACCAAACACTACACATTGGAATGATGGAAGCGCCACAAGGATCATGAAGGTGAAAAGAAAAGCATGAGTTGGCCGATTACAAATGAGACAATGCGACATAGACTGGTATGAATTGGTGGAAGCTTCGGATCTTGGTGGTTTTCCCACACTCTTTGACATAAGAAGATTTTCTTTTGTAGTTTTACAACCCAACAGCAGCTAGCCACCTTGCTATAGCAAAAATCAAAAAGGCTCTTTCTCGAGCAATATTGGTAGATTTGAGAACTATGCAACATATGCAAATAGATCCAACTCCATGCCTTGCGCATCTCCTACATTCAACAAGTAAGACACCAGCCAGATTGTTGAATTCTCTCCTAGTGCTTAAAGCCTCCTGTTAGGATGTGAGTATAGATTTTTTTCATTCGCTTACCCGGGACACCTCACAGCCATGATGCCATCCTTTTAATGGTAAACATTCTTATAAATGGCACTTCTTGTCCACAAGAACGCATGCCACTACCAAAGAGAAAACTCACATATTTTTTGACACTTTTGTTAGACAACATGGGTTCTCATTATTCATGATCTCTTTTCAAGATATGCAAGCCACCTCTTCTAATGCTCAAAAGTGACAGCCATTATGAGGTACATGGGCTTCTCCAATACTGTACTAGGACGTGAAATGTGGTTTATTTAATGTTTTGACCCTTTTTATCTTTGTCCTTATATATTGTGGTTGCATTTGAGTTTTGTCCCTAGTTCTGGTTTTTGGTCATATCGGTATTTTGTGTTTTTGTTCACCGCATGTGTTCGACACTTGAGAGAGACATTGCTGTGCTCGTGGTCGAGCAACAAACATCGCGGCTGCAAGCACGTGCACCACACTAGATACTCGATGTGCAAGCGTCTAGGGCGGTGCGTGTGCATTCACAATTCAAATCTTGAACAACAAATTGC
>SZWC01034658.1:5646-17969 GCA_023375785.1 Penium margaritaceum | reverse complement strand
GTGTGTGTGTGTGTGTGTGTGTGTGTGTGTGTGTGTGTGTGTGTGTGTGTGTGTGTGTGTGTGTGTGTGTGTGTGTGTGTGTGTGTGTGTGTGTGTGTGTGTGTGCGCGCGCGCCCGTGCACTTATGACTGCATAGAGAGGTGCATGCCTCCATGTGTTTTCTGCACTCATGCATGCATTCATGCATGTCTTTTAGTGTGCTTGCATGCAATTGTGCGTGCATTTGTACGTGAGTGCATGTTTGTGTATGTGCATGCGTGTGTTCCTGCAACAGTGTGTGTCATTTCTGTGGATCCTTGCATGCATGTATGTGTTCTTGGTGTGTATAATCTCATTCATGAACGGAAAGAATGGTACAAGGTGCTAGCGTTGACCAGACTCTGGTTCCAGGCAGGTTTGTACAAGGAAAGGAAATGCACTGACAGCCTGCAGAACTGAACACAACTGCACAATGCACAACTACTCGCGTCCCACAACAGCGAGGTCCGCCTCCGCTGGACCTTCCTTCCGGCGGAGGAGAGCTCTCTGAGCTCGGTCAACATCCTCCTCCAGAGCCGCGTCTGCTGCCCACTCTGCTGCACGCCGACGGAACTGCTAGGCCTGGGCCCTCTGGAGGGCAACCGCCAGGCGCTGGCTGAGCAGCGCTAGCAGCATTCTTGGTGTGTGTGTGTTTGTGTGTGTGTGTGTGTGTGTGTGTGTGTGTGTGTGTGTGTGTGTGTGTGTGTGTGTGTGTGTGTGTGTGTGTGTGTGTGTGTGTGTGTGTGTGTGTGTGTGTGTGTGTATGTGTGTCTGTGTGTGTGTGTGTGTCTGTGTGTGTGTGTGTGTGTGTATGTGTGTCTGTGTGTGTGTGTGTGTCTGTGTGTGTGTGTGTGTGTGTATGTGTGTCTGTGTGTGTGTGTGTGTCTGTGTGTGTGTGTGTGTGTGTATGTGTGTCTGTGTGTGTGTGTGTGTCTGTGTGTGTGTGTGTGTGTGTATGTGTGTCTGTGTGTGTGTGTGTGTCTGTGTGTGTGTGTGTGTGTGTATGTGTGTCTGTGTGTGTGTGTGTGTCTGTGTGTGTGTGTGTGTGTGTATGTGTGTCTGTGTGTGTGTGTGTGTCTGTGTGTGTGTGTGTGTGTGTATGTGTGTCTGTGTGTGTGTGTGTGTCTGTGTGTGTGTGTGTGTGTGTATGTGTGTCTGTGTGTGTGTGTGTGTCTGTGTGTGTGTGTGTGTGTGTATGTGTGTCTGTGTGTGTGTGTGTGTCTGTGTGTGTGTGTGTGTGTGTATGTGTGTCTGTGTGTGTGTGTGTGTCTGTGTGTGTGTGTGTGTGTGTATGTGTGTCTGTGTGTGTGTGTGTGTCTGTGTGTGTGTGTGTGTGTGTATGTGTGTCTGTGTGTGTGTGTGTGTCTGTGTGTGTGTGTGTGTGTGTATGTGTGTCTGTGTGTGTGTGTGTGTCTGTGTGTGTGTGTGTGTGTGTATGTGTGTCTGTGTGTGTGTGTGTGTCTGTGTGTGTGTGTGTGTGTGTATGTGTGTCTGTGTGTGTGTGTGTGTCTGTGTGTGTGTGTGTGTGTGTATGTGTGTCTGTGTGTGTGTGTGTGTCTGTGTGTGTGTGTGTGTGTGTATGTGTGTCTGTGTGTGTGTGTGTGTCTGTGTGTGTGTGTGTGTGTGTATGTGTGTCTGTGTGTGTGTGTGTGTCTGTGTGTGTGTGTGTGTGTGTATGTGTGTCTGTGTGTGTGTGTGTGTCTGTGTGTGTGTGTGTGTGTGTATGTGTGTCTGTGTGTGTGTGTGTGTCTGTGTGTGTGTGTGTGTGTGTATGTGTGTCTGTGTGTGTGTGTGTGTCTGTGTGTGTGTGTGTGTGTGTATGTGTGTCTGTGTGTGTGTGTGTGTCTGTGTGTGTGTGTGTGTGTGTATGTGTGTCTGTGTGTGTGTGTGTGTCTGTGTGTGTGTGTGTGTGTGTATGTGTGTCTGTGTGTGTGTGTGTGTCTGTGTGTGTGTGTGTGTGTGTATGTGTGTCTGTGTGTGTGTGTGTGTCTGTGTGTGTGTGTGTGTGTGTATGTGTGTCTGTGTGTGTGTGTGTGTCTGTGTGTGTGTGTGTGTGTGTATGTGTGTCTGTGTGTGTGTGTGTGTCTGTGTGTGTGTGTGTGTGTGTATGTGTGTCTGTGTGTGTGTGTGTGTCTGTGTGTGTGTGTGTGTGTGTATGTGTGTCTGTGTGTGTGTGTGTGTCTGTGTGTGTGTGTGTGTGTGTATGTGTGTCTGTGTGTGTGTGTGTGTCTGTGTGTGTGTGTGTGTGTGTATGTGTGTCTGTGTGTGTGTGTGTGTCTGTGTGTGTGTGTGTGTGTGTATGTGTGTCTGTGTGTGTGTGTGTGTCTGTGTGTGTGTGTGTGTGTGTATGTGTGTCTGTGTGTGTGTGTGTGTCTGTGTGTGTGTGTGTGTGTGTATGTGTGTCTGTGTGTGTGTGTGTGTCTGTGTGTGTGTGTGTGTGTGTATGTGTGTCTGTGTGTGTGTGTGTGTCTGTGTGTGTGTGTGTGTGTGTATGTGTGTCTGTGTGTGTGTGTGTGTCTGTGTGTGTGTGTGTGTGTGTATGTGTGTCTGTGTGTGTGTGTGTGTCTGTGTGTGTGTGTGTGTGTGTATGTGTGTCTGTGTGTGTGTGTGTGTCTGTGTGTGTGTGTGTGTGTGTATGTGTGTCTGTGTGTGTGTGTGTGTCTGTGTGTGTGTGTGTGTGTGTATGTGTGTCTGTGTGTGTGTGTGTGTCTGTGTGTGTGTGTGTGTGTGTATGTGTGTCTGTGTGTGTGTGTGTGTCTGTGTGTGTGTGTGTGTGTGTATGTGTGTCTGTGTGTGTGTGTGTGTCTGTGTGTGTGTGTGTGTGTGTATGTGTGTCTGTGTGTGTGTGTGTGTCTGTGTGTGTGTGTGTGTGTGTATGTGTGTCTGTGTGTGTGTGTGTGTCTGTGTGTGTGTGTGTGTGTGTATGTGTGTCTGTGTGTGTGTGTGTGTCTGTGTGTGTGTGTGTGTGTGTATGTGTGTCTGTGTGTGTGTGTGTGTCTGTGTGTGTGTGTGTGTGTGTATGTGTGTCTGTGTGTGTGTGTGTGTCTGTGTGTGTGTGTGTGTGTGTATGTGTGTCTGTGTGTGTGTGTGTGTCTGTGTGTGTGTGTGTGTGTGTATGTGTGTCTGTGTGTGTGTGTGTGTCTGTGTGTGTGTGTGTGTGTGTATGTGTGTCTGTGTGTGTGTGTGTGTCTGTGTGTGTGTGTGTGTGTGTATGTGTGTCTGTGTGTGTGTGTGTGTCTGTGTGTGTGTGTGTGTGTGTATGTGTGTCTGTGTGTGTGTGTGTGTCTGTGTGTGTGTGTGTGTGTGTATGTGTGTCTGTGTGTGTGTGTGTGTCTGTGTGTGTGTGTGTGTGTGTATGTGTGTCTGTGTGTGTGTGTGTGTCTGTGTGTGTGTGTGTGTGTGTATGTGTGTCTGTGTGTGTGTGTGTGTCTGTGTGTGTGTGTGTGTGTGTATGTGTGTCTGTGTGTGTGTGTGTGTCTGTGTGTGTGTGTGTGTGTGTATGTGTGTCTGTGTGTGTGTGTGTGTCTGTGTGTGTGTGTGTGTGTGTATGTGTGTCTGTGTGTGTGTGTGTGTCTGTGTGTGTGTGTGTGTGTGTATGTGTGTCTGTGTGTGTGTGTGTGTCTGTGTGTGTGTGTGTGTGTGTATGTGTGTCTGTGTGTGTGTGTGTGTCTGTGTGTGTGTGTGTGTGTGTATGTGTGTCTGTGTGTGTGTGTGTGTCTGTGTGTGTGTGTGTGTGTGTATGTGTGTCTGTGTGTGTGTGTGTGTCTGTGTGTGTGTGTGTGTGTGTATGTGTGTCTGTGTGTGTGTGTGTGTCTGTGTGTGTGTGTGTGTGTGTATGTGTGTCTGTGTGTGTGTGTGTGTCTGTGTGTGTGTGTGTGTGTGTATGTGTGTCTGTGTGTGTGTGTGTGTCTGTGTGTGTGTGTGTGTGTGTATGTGTGTCTGTGTGTGTGTGTGTGTCTGTGTGTGTGTGTGTGTGTGTATGTGTGTCTGTGTGTGTGTGTGTGTCTGTGTGTGTGTGTGTGTGTGTATGTGTGTCTGTGTGTGTGTGTGTGTCTGTGTGTGTGTGTGTGTGTGTATGTGTGTCTGTGTGTGTGTGTGTGTCTGTGTGTGTGTGTGTGTGTGTATGTGTGTCTGTGTGTGTGTGTGTGTCTGTGTGTGTGTGTGTGTGTGTATGTGTGTCTGTGTGTGTGTGTGTGTCTGTGTGTGTGTGTGTGTGTGTATGTGTGTCTGTGTGTGTGTGTGTGTCTGTGTGTGTGTGTGTGTGTGTATGTGTGTCTGTGTGTGTGTGTGTGTCTGTGTGTGTGTGTGTGTGTGTATGTGTGTCTGTGTGTGTGTGTGTGTCTGTGTGTGTGTGTGTGTGTGTATGTGTGTCTGTGTGTGTGTGTGTGTCTGTGTGTGTGTGTGTGTGTGTATGTGTGTCTGTGTGTGTGTGTGTGTCTGTGTGTGTGTGTGTGTGTGTATGTGTGTCTGTGTGTGTGTGTGTGTCTGTGTGTGTGTGTGTGTGTGTATGTGTGTGGGTAATCTCATTCATGAACGGAGAGAATGGTACAAGATGCTAGCGTGGACCAGACTCTGGCTCCAGGCAGGTTTGTACAAGGAGAGGAAATGCACTGACAGCCTGCAATACTGAACACAACTGCACAATGCACAACTACTCGCGTCCCACAAAAGCGAGGTCCGCCTCCGCTGGACCCTCCTTCCGGCGGAGGAGAGCTCTCTGAGCTCGGTCAACATCCTCCTCCAGAGCCGCGTCTGCTGCCCACTCTGCTGCACGCCGACGGAACTGCTGGGCCTGGGCCCGCTGGAGGGCAACCGCCAGGTGCTGGCTGAGCAGCGCTCGAAGTGGCCGCGCCGTGCCCTCGGAGTTGCCATGTTGGGCGAGACGTCTCTCTGAAGCTGTATTAGCCCTGCCCAAAACCGCGCCCAAGCCGCGCGAGGTGGCGCCGAGGGTCTCCATGGCGGGGAAGATGAAGTCGATCTGGTCCCGAACCGCCTGTCTGCGCCACTGCGCGTACTTCGCCTCCTTCACCCGGACAGCGTCTTGAAGGGCAACTCCTGGGTGCGCGCGAGACGCCCGTCCCAGGGAGGGGCGCTGGGGTCGGCGATGACCACGTCAAGTGCCAACAGATGACCCGTTGCCGCGTCAAGGCAGGTGATGTCCGGCCGGCCCCCAGGTATGATCTCCTCTGTCTCCTCCCGAATGCCACCCATGCCGCTCTCTTGCATAATTGCCGCGAGCTCACGAACGACCGCATCGTGGACGGCCTTGGGCCCCCCACCCCACGGACACCGTAGGACGTGCTGCGGTGCACATGGGTGGAGGCGCACCGCAGCCAGACAGGAGCAAGTCGGTGTGTGGCGGAGGTGCGCGATGGGCAATCCAAGATGGAAGCGACAGGCAACGCGCCAATCCTCCGGCGCCATGTAGAGGCGGTCGGCAACGGAGCGGGGGTGCGCCAGTAGCCAGTCTCCACTGTGCTCGCCCTGCACTGCTGCCAGACGCTGGAGCTGTGGGTGCGCCTCAAGAGGTCTCAAATCTGTTTCGACCGCCGCACGGAGCTCGTCCAAGCGCAAGTCGTGGAGACTGGAGCTCAAGTCCTGGAAAAGACCGTGGGGGCTACCCTGCTCGCACTCTGCAAGGCTGGGGACCTCTGCTCGGAGGGGCTCCGGGTAGCGCTGAAGCACCTCCTCCCGGAGGTCTGCAAAGGCCCGCGTACCCCATGGTCCCTCGCGTGGGGCCCCTCGCTGCTGCTGCTACTGCTGCATCGGCAACTGGTGGCGCGGGTGCTGGGGAAGGCCAGGCAGATGGAGCAGGCGCAGAACAACTCACCAAGACTGCAGACGGCTGCACTGGAAGGACAGCGGGACCAGGTCCGCCACCGGCGTAAGCCCGAGCCCGCCGAGGCGGACCGGAAGACGCGCCTGACGCTCCGCATAGAGGACCGCCCGCCCCTCCCGGTGCGTTTGGACCCCGTCCAGGCGGAACAATCTGCGGAGTCAGAGGCCGACACGGTCGTCGAAGGACTGGAGGCGATGGATCCACCAGGGAGAGGGAGGGGTGAGGCGGGTAAGATGCTGGAGGCGCTGCGTGACATACTCCCGGAGGATGCTGAAGGCCACCTGCGCATCAGGAAGATCAACGAGCGTGTCCAGCGTGGCCTCCACCTGCTGCACCGCCATGTCCAGCCGGGTCCTGCAGAACTCTGTCGTGCGAATGGGTGCGCCAAGGACCCCCATCCCCTCCACCACTTGCCGAACTGAGGACAAGCCAGCTAGAACCACATCGCCGGCCGGCAGGAATAGCTCGCACTTTTGGGGCTGGACCTCCAACCCTATCGCTGCGAAGCCCCGCTGGAGGGCTCCAAACCCCGTCTCCAAGATGGACGCCGGGCCTAGAAGATACGTGTCATCCAGATACGCAAAGACCCTGCCAACTCTACCCACGTCCTGGGCGGCCTGTAGGGCGGACTGCTGCGCCAAGGCATGGGCCGAGAGGGTCTCCCTGACGGACGCCCCGCTCTGAGCGCACGATACACGGCTGCGTCCCGCCCTGGTAGTAGAGGTCCGATGGCTCAGCATACACCAAGGCCAGGGCCGGGACGAGGCGCTCAAATCCCCGCTGTCGGACCGCCTCGAACAGCGCCGCACGTTCCATGGAGTTGAAAGCGTTGCGGACGTCGATGCTGAGAATACCCCAGTCCGGACAGAGANGGGCCCAGCAGATACGTGTCATCCAGATACGCAAAGACCCTGCCAACTCTACCCACGTCCTGGGCGGCCTGTAGGGCGGACTGCTGCGCCAAGGCATGGGCCGAGAGGGTCTCCCTGACGGACGCCCCGCTCTGAGCGCACGATACACGGCTGCGTCCCGCCCTGGTAGTAGAGGTCCGATGGCTCAGCATACACCAAGGCCAGGGCCGGGACGAGGCGCTCAAATCCCCGCTGTCGGACCGCCTCGAACAGCGCCGCACGTTCCATGGAGTTGAAAGCGTTGCGGACGTCAATGCTGAGAATACACCAGTCCGGACACAGACTCAGCTGCTCGGAAATAGTGTGCACAATGGTGTCCATGCCCGTCGGTGTTCCCACACCTTGCTGCAACAGGACGAGCGCCTGCTGCATCTCCTGGCGCCCCGTCGACACGATCCAGCGCGCCACCAGGTGCCAAATGGCCTCTCCGACCGCAATCGGACGCACACCTCCATCCGGCTTGGCAAAGGCGATGAGCTTGCTGGCCGCCAGGAAACGTCGGGCAGTCGGGTGAAGCTGGCCGCAGCAGATGGACGCCAGCAGACGGGCGAATAGTCTGGTGAGGTGCTCATCCCCAACCACCGCCTGGCGGAGGTGGTCAAGGGTAAGGC
Organism: Penium margaritaceum; assembly: GCA_023375785.1. Lineage (NCBI taxonomy): Eukaryota > Viridiplantae > Streptophyta > Zygnematophyceae > Desmidiales > Peniaceae > Penium > Penium margaritaceum. The sequence goes on along the minus strand of SZWC01034658.1, from coordinate 10,590 downwards.
CAGAGGGTCCTGCGGCGAAGCCACGGCTGCAGTCCAAGAGGGCTTTCCGGACACCATCTGCGTCTGGGAACGCGGCTGGGGCACGACGAGTAGACTCCGCCACCCAGGCCGGGATTGGCTGGTGCGCTTGTGGGTGCTTGGCCTGAAGCTGCGCCAGGACGGCAGGGCCCGGAGGTGCCAGAGAGGAGGAAGAGTCGAGGGCATCCACCGCGTGGGCCGTGTTGCCCCGGTGGAACTTCGTCATAGCCCGCTGAAGCCACTGCTCCGCAGCCTCCTCACGGTGGTGACGCAACGCGCGCGGAGGGGAAGGTCGTCCAGCCGGGCGTGTGTGCAGAACCGCATCACTCCACAACGCCTGCCAATCGCCAGTCTCAAAGCGTGAAACCAGGTAACGGACCCAGTCCGCATCTGAGTCCCGGCGATGCTGTGGCCGCACCTGGAGGATGAGGCTGGGAAGCGCCAGGAGGAGGAGCGGGCCCGCAGCGTCCTGAGGATGAACCGCACAGCGAGCGAGGGGGATGCGCATAGCTGCTCGGACCGCATCGACAGCTCTAGAAGGAATACGCGAGAAGACAAAGGGCGGCAGAACAGCGACGCCGAAGAGCTCGTCCCAGTCCTGGCCCTTGCCCAGCGCCACAGGCGCTCCCAACGGCCATCCTCCTCCTCGGCGGCCGCTCTCGCGAAGCCCTCATCTCGGACGTACTGCTGCTGGTGGAGCGGATGCTGATGGAGGACCGGGTCCGTCTCCTGCTGCTGGTGCAGGACACCGCGGCACTGCGGCTCGGGCCGGGACTGCTACTGTTGCTGCTGCTGCGGGCTGGGCGGGCGAGGCTACTGCTGCCGCCGCAATGGGACGTGCCGGGGTTGTTGCTGCTGTCGGCGCTGCTGCTGCTGCTGCTGCTGCGAGGGCTGCTGTCACTCCTGGCGCTGTTGCGGCGGCCGGGGCTGACTCTGTGGGCGTGAGCACTGCTGCTGGTGATGCTGCCGCCGCTGCATGGGTAAAACATCCCCTCGGCACTAGCGCCACTCTCCATCGCACAGTGAGGCGACGGGAGAGCCAGGGGCCGCTGAGGCTGCACCGGGGCCTGGTGCTCGCCTGTAGAGGCCCGCTCCTGCAACGAGGGCGACGGAGGAGGGGTGTGGTGTGCAGCGGCTCCAGGGGGCGTGAGCGTATCGCAAGCCCGAGAAACACTCTCGCGGCGTGCCGCAAGATAGCGGCGCCGTCGGGAGGCCCGAGCCGCCTGCTGGGAGTCCCGCTGCTGACGCCGACAACGCCACTCTGCCTGCCACTCCTGTGGGGTGAATACCTGCTTTGGGTCCGCCAAACCGCCATGAGCGCACTGCTCCGCGATCCAATCCGCTCTCTCTCGCGCCTCCGCTGCTGCCTCTACGCTGGCGCAGACAGGCCGGTCCACAGGCACCTCAGTGGGGCCTCCATGTCGGAGCGGAGGCGCTGCTCTCCACGGATGGCCGCGTCCATGCACCAACGCATGTGACGGAGAGTCCAATGGCGTCGCAGAGTCCGGCGGGTGCGACCGGCATAGGCACAGCCAAACCAAGGACACCTCCAAGGAGGTCCTCACATCCCCGGGCCGCCCAGAGGGGCCGGTGTATGGCCCGGTGACAACGGAGGAGAGGCCGGGCTGGCATGCGCGGCGGCAGCACCTCCCGGAGGAGGGGACCACGGTACCAACGCCAGGGGCGCCGAGTCAGGCGGGGCTGGGGAAACCAGAGGGGCGGCTCCACGGTCGCTAGCGACTGCCGCCGCCGCTTGACTGCAAGGCGGTGGACAAGCGGGCGACGCGTCGTCGGGGTCCATCGACAAGACGGGAAGCACAGACAGCCGACGCCAGCGTCGACAAGCGTGCTTGGTTCGAGTACGGCCCGGCCCAGTCACAGTCGTCGATGGCTGGGCTCGAGGCGGGCGGCCTGCGGGCGACTCCTGGGCACCCGGTTCCACGTGCTCCACATCAGCCTGCTCCTGCTCCTCCACCTGCGCAGGAGCGTTAAGGGGTGGGGTCGAGCTCCGGCGCCCGCGAGGGTCATTGCCATGATCACCGCCAGCACCTGCTGCATCTCCAGCTCCCCCAGGTGTCGCAGAAGGTCATCCACCACTCGCGGATCGCGTCTGCCGAGCACGCCTCCCGGAGGTAGAAGGGCGCGGGCCCGACGACTGGGACTGGCGGCCGCCGTGACGACCCTGGCCCGTATCAGCAGGAGCCAAAGACAGCAACACGGATGCCTCCGCTGCCGGCGCAGCAAGCTCGACCTGCACCGTTGCGACGCCCACCGGGCTCGCGAGGGGCTCGCTCGCCGGAAGCGCGAACGATAAATCTGGAGGCACCTCGTGCGCGGCGGAAGGGGCGACCTCATCTGCTGCGTCCATGACGACCTCCTGCCCTGGGTCGCTACTCCCCGACGTGTGCAGAACGGAAACATGCGCCGCCAAACCCAGGACCTGGTGGTGCAGATGCGCAAGAGTGCCGTGACACAACTCCTGCTCTTGCGACTCTCGGAGCGCCTGGTCCTCGAGGAGAGCGTACAGACGGCAAACCGCCACTGCAACCTCATCGACCCGCGGGTCGAGCCCCGGCAAAGAGTTCGCAAGGGCGGCGAAATCGCTGCGAAGGACGGACGCCTGGTGGTGAAGGTGGGCGAGCGCCTCCCAAAAGGACTCATGCTGTTGGTGGAGGGTGGAGAGGTGTAGACCGACATGGGAGTTGTAGCGGAGGAAGAGCCCGCGGAGCCGCGCCCGAGTGTCGGCTTGCAGAGCCGCGCACTCGCCCTCCATGTCGGTGCGGAGGTTAGAGAGGAGGGCGTCGAGCTCCGCAGCTGAAATCGCCGCGCGTCGAGGCTGCTGCTGCGGCTGGGGCTGGTGCTGTGCTGCTGCTGTTGTTGCTGCTGATGCTGCGGCTGCTACGGCTGCTGCTGCTGCTGCTGCCACTACTGCGGCTGCTGCTGCGGCTCCGGCCGTATGTGGTGCTGCTGCTGCTGACCTCGCAGGAGCTGGTGGACCTGCAACTGCAGGCCCTCCAACTACTGTTGCTGGCGAAGCTGCACCTCTTGTAAATGCTGTAGATGGTGTAGCTGTTCTTCCCGCAGCCGTGACGGCTGCGGGACCGGCAGTGGCTGCTGCTGTGGGACCTCCTGCTTTTGCTGCTGTGGGATTTCCTGCTGCTGCTGCCGTGGGACCTCCGGCTGGTGCTGCTGCCCCTGAGCCCTAGTGGCTGCGCCACTGGAGGCTCCACCCGGACGCTGTGGTCCCACAGGCCGCGGCAGGAGGGGCCGGAGGCCCGGAGGCAAGCGGAGGCTCAGCGGAGGCTGGACTACGGCCCCCCTCCGTAGGCCCCGGCGCTTTGCAGGGCGAGGGGGCAGCTGGGCGACACCACGGAGACCATCGCATGGCCCCGCCACCGGCACCTCCTTGCGCTTACAGGAGCTGGCCGCATCCACGTCCGACGGGAGGAGACGGGGACGCCGTTCCCCAGAAAGNCAGGAGGGGCCGGAGGCCCGGAGGCAAGCGGAGGCTCAGCGGAGGCTGGACTACGGCCCCCCTCCGTAGGCCCCGGCGCTTTGCAGGGCGAGGGGGCAGCTGGGCGACACCACGGAGACCATCGCATGGCCCCGCCACCGGCACCTCCTTGCGCTTACAGGAGCTGGCCGCATCCACGTCCGACGGGAGGAGACGGGGACGCCGTTCCCCAGAAAGCCGCGGCGCAACGACCTCAAGGCAGATATCCGCCGCCCGCTTGCGAGCCCCCCAGAGCCCTGCTCCACGGAGGCGTGCCGTCAGCTCGTCATCGCACCCCGCCGCGGTCGCTGCAATCTCCTCTATGCGGACGGGCGGGGGGTGGAGAAGGTCGGCGTCACGATGCAGAACGACCCTCGGGCGACGTCGGTTACAGAAAACCCCCCGACGCAAGGCACGACCTGTCGGAGAGACAACCTCGAGGGCAACCCGGAAGAGGCCAAATCCGGCACGGACAAGAAGCGGGCGCTCCTGCGCATCCCAAGGCAAGGCGGCCCACGCACTGCCTCAACATGCCAGCTGCACGCGCCAAGGGTATAGCGGGAAAAGAGGGCCAGGGGGCGGCCGCGCACAGAGGGGCCAATCTAGGAAGACTAGAGCCGCTGGGGGAGCCGCGAGAATCGCCATGGGAGGGGATGGGGGAAAGGAGGGAAGGACAGAAAGGAGCTGCTGAACCCGCCACCGCTGCTGGCGTTGCTGCCATCGCTCCACTCCACTCCCGCTCCGCTCCGCTCCCGCTCCACTCCCGCTCCGCTCAGGCTCCGCCCCGCTCCGCTCCACTCCCGCTCCCGCTCCGCTCCCGCTCCGCTCCATTCCCGCCCCCGTTCCGCTCCGCTCCCACTCCCCTCCGCTCCCGCTCCGCTCCCGCTCCCGCTTTGGCTGCCTCCGCTGCTACTGCTGGTCCCGCTTCCGACTAAGCTCAGAAAAAATTCGAACTGCAGCCTCTTTGTGGAGCTCGCGGTGAAGAGGAGTCCGCTGGGGAGCAGGTCCAGGCCGAGTGCAAGCGGCGGCGTCTTGTTGCCGCTTCGGCTTCCAGCCTGCAGCTGTCAGGGTGCGGGTCCGGGGTTGTGTGCGACGGCACGGAGCTGGGTCGCCGGGGTACAGATCTGTGGTGCTGGGGTGCGGATCTGGGCTGCCTGGGTGCAGGTCTTGGCCGCACGGGTGCGGATCTGGGCCGCTGGGGGTGCAGGTCTGGGCCGGAAGGGTGCAGGTCTGGGCCGCAGGGGTGCAGATACGGGCCGCAGGAGTGCAGATCTGGGCCGCAGGAGTGCAGATCTGGGCCGCAGGGAGAGGAGGCCGCCGAAGGAGAGGGGAGGAGGGAGGTGCAGCACGTCAGGAAAGGAAGGAGGGGGCGGGAGGCCGCTGCGGAGGGGGAGCCGGAGAAGGCGATGGGACGGAAGGCAAAAAAGGGGGGG
>SZWC01034656.1:0-17972 GCA_023375785.1 Penium margaritaceum | reverse complement strand
GGGGGGGGGGGGGGGGGGGGGGGGGGGGGTCTTCTGCTTTGCCTCTGCTGCGCCTTGGCAATGCTTCAGCTTAGCCTCTCCTGCTCCTTGGCTGCGCCTGTGCTTAGCCTCTGCTGTGCCTCTAATGCACGTCTCTACTGTGCCTCCGGCGCATGTCTGCTGCGCCTCTTCTCTGTCTGCTGCTGCTTGTTTGCTTCTGCTCCTCGAGCACTCCCTGATGCCAACGCTGACTGCCTGCTCGCTGTTAAGTTGCCGCTGCCGCAGTCAAAGCATGTGCGCAAGAGTGTGCTGACACCTAGGGTGGCACGGGGATGCATTGTAGCAGTGGACTGGGGAAGAGAACAGCCTCAGATCTGGACTGGGGGTGTGGTCCAGATCTGAAATGACAAAGCGAGGACCTCGCGTCTCTGGTAAGAGGGCATTGCATCGTCTTAGCACAGACGGCAAAAGGGTCGCGGACGACACTTTTTTTTCTTCTCCTGATTTCTCGAAGGCTGACTTGGAACCATGGTGCCTGGGTTGAACTCCTTATAAGAAAATTCGGGATACGGGCATTTTGAAATGCCCGTTTTTGAACGGGCCGCATTATTCGGTCCTGGGCCTAAAAAAATCCCGTATTTTTCAACCTAGCTTCAAGGTGCAGTTGTGCCACGTGAAAGTCAGGATGCAGTGGGCAAAGGGATGCAGTAGCGAAAAAAATGCAGTTGAGACAAGAGACGGGGCTTTCTTTGTCAAGGACCTGTGTGAGTGTCTGCATTTGTGCGACTCTCACCCACCACCGTTCCCCGCCCGTACGCGAGGGCAAGCCTGCTCGGCCATCACCACACCAAACTCGGCTGCAGCCTGCGTTCCTCGCAGACGATGCCATGAACATCATGCTGGGTGATGTCATGTCATGTCACGTCATGCCATGCGATGCAACGTCGCAACACATCATGGTCATGGCATGCCACTGTGCCGTTGCAGCAGCAGGACACAGTTGCAAAGACGATTCGCGCTAACCATGCTGTTGGTCTCCAGGGAGGGGACGACACCTCCTGATGCTGAGACCTGTTTGTTTCTCCATGCGTGTCCGGTGTGGTGCAGATGCGAAGAAGCAGATTCAACAGTTTGCACAACAGACGATGGCGCAACATTTCGCTTCCACCCTGACCTCGGCCCTGGCCGTTTGACACCAATGTGTTAGTCGCTAGGATCGTCTGGGAATGGGTGCGAGCCTGCAGGCTTGAATGTTTTCTGTTTGGCTGTTTGTCTGCTCCACATGGCTCCAAGAAAGTGCTTGCAAGCCATTTGCACATGATGCAGAGACGTGATGGGTGGTGAAGAGACATCACGGAACCACAAAGATTTATTCCAATGGATGGGTGCATGGAGCCTTTGAAACTGGGATGCAGTATCGGCTTTGATGTAGGACCAGGGGCATACCATAGACACATCACAATCTGTTGCATGGGGAAGTTAAGAGCTATGTGCTCTGTTGCGGTGACAGTTGTGGCTGTTGCTGTCCCAGGCACAGGTTCGCGGAATTGAAAAGAAGCTTCCAAGTTTTGCCCCATGTGCAACATCTTGCGACTCTGACATGTTACATTCAGTTTTGATTTCAACAAGCTGGAACACCTGGTGTTCATTGACACCCTCGAGCATTGTCTCTGCAGGGCTTTACTCTGTTTTTCTCCTAATGGGTTGTACTTTTCAGGACACAACGAAACACCGACCATGCAAGACAGTCAGAACTCGCTTAGCGTGATGACCAAACCAAACCTGGTGGCCATACTCTGTTGTGCACACCGAGCACGGATTGTTGGTTTGTGTGGCTTCCACCCGTCACGAGCGACGACCATGGTGACTACCCGTACACCCCACACTGGTGGTGTGGAGCAACAGACGAGTGTTGGCTCCATGCACCAGCAGCTGCCAAACAATTGCCACGACATCTTGGGTGCTTGCCGGAGTCCTTTGCCATTTTTCTACAGACGCTAGAGTTTTCTCGGTGGAATGGATCTCGAGCCCGATTCGTATGTTTTACAATGTCTGTCCATCGATTGATGTCAGACTTGTGCGTGACTATTCATAGCGTCCGTCGCTCGAGATTTTGCATCTCTAGGTTCAGACGGTGTTGCGTTTGCATACTTGTGCGCAAAGTTACAGCCAAAACAGTGGTTTTGGGCCGGTTTTAGGACAAATTGACATTGGGCGTGCATCACTTGCCGTGCGCCGCAACAGGTATTTATTTTGTGTTCTTGTCAGTTGTCATCTCTCTCAATAATTATATACAATTTGAGCTTCTGGACACTCTGTGCGTGTCCCTTCGTAGACCCTTGCAGTTTCGTGCATGACTTGTGACTGTCATCGCACACTGACTCAGTGCTGACGCTTAGTTAAGTGGCAAGCGGTTAGGAAGGTTCCAGGAAGTTTCTCATGGATGCCATTAGTAGAAAAGTGTAGTGCAAATGTTGCCACATCTCTTTGCTCCCACACATCACTCACTCTACTTGTCGTCAAGCTGTAGGATATAGAAACATGTAAGGGAGAGGAGGGAGCAAGGGTGTGAGAAACATCGTGGATGCTGCAAAGCTCAATTGAAATTGTGTGATTATAACCAGTGTCAAGGACTTGGGAGGGGGTTGTGATTTGGACGTGCACTGTCTCACTGATCTGCGTTGTGACCTCTCGGCTGGTGTACATGCTCTTGCTGACGACTGACTCGGTGGACGTTTACGATGGCGGGCGCTGAGCGACGGAGGGGACGTTGCATCATTGTGAGAGACATGGCTTCCGTCTCCTCGTGTGGAGTCTCCCTCTTGGTAGCATTGCGCGTCCGGCTCCATCAACAACATCCACCATCACTCATGTAGTTACTAGCTTGCTTTGCTCATAGAGAAGTGTGTGAGAGCAACGGTGAGCAGGAGAGTGTCCCACGCCATGGATGTACTAGGGTTTTACTTGGAAAACAGAAGTTACAACAGAGACAAGAGTCGGACGGGGGAGCGAGTGCACACCTACACAGAGCAACCGCTTGGGTGATCATGCACCGCCACCTGGGGGTCGAGCCCAACCTCTTAGAAGTACCCGAGGGCGGCTTCTCATCAGTGTCAAGCCACAGACCGACATGGTGGTCCCATAAGGATCAGCACCCACGAAAACATGCAGCTCCCCCAAAACACCTAGAGGTAGGGCTGCAATATTCCGTTATTTGGGTACCGCGGTACTGAATACCGCGGTAGGTGACTACTGCGATATTCAGTACCGTGGTATCCTGGTTTCTTGGGAGGTTGGTAACGATATCGGTACCGTTCCCATGGCAACAACGGTATCGTTCCGTAACCACGGTACTTCATGTTTACCACGGTACACGGTAGTACTGCACATCATAAGAAGTGGTACAAAACTATGCAGCGCGGGTATTCGCCCATACGTGCTGAAGAAAATGCACGGACCACCCTGTCGGCATGGGATGGGTTAGTCCGGTTGTATTCGTCGGCACCCGGCCCTATTTGGCTGACGCATTTCAAGTTCTCTCAAAATGGATAATGGATATGGAAGATACAAGGGATGTAGGGGTCGATGGAATGTGATGCGATATTCGCTCCGTCAACATGCCAAAAAACCTATCTTTCGTTACAGGCAAAAGTATACTTTCTCTCTCTCCTCATAATATAGACAACGAAGATTCGGGAGTCATATTTCTTCTTCTGGCAGTCAACCAAAGCCCGCCTGAATTTGCTTTTCCTCACGATTTATTTATATTAGTCTATTGTCGAATGAGAAATGGTGTCTGGAAGACTATCTAGGCACTTTTTTCATGAAAACATTTCTGACGAGCAGGTTTTACAATAACAACCTGTGAAGAGCTCGAGAGAATCATCTCCAAGTCGTAAAGGCACATGTGAGAGAAACCAGAATTTTGAAAACATTCTAGTCTCGTACTTAAACAAGCTATTGGATGCAAGTGCTACTTTTACGGCACGGAAAGGAGGGAGGGATAGGGGGCGGTCCTCGATTTTTTTCTCTCCGCAGGGGCAAGGCAGACAACCGTCCATTGTCGTTGGCACGCTCGTCCATTTACAGAAGAAATATGACTACCAGTCACGTCCCCTGAAACCCCGACCCCGCACAAACCCCGTAATCCACACACACTCGACCTCCAACTTTGTCTTACAAAAACCACTCTCCAGTTTTGATCTGTGGACAAAGATAATTGATCCTTTGCTGTCCATCGAGCACTTGTCCCTGCTGTTGGCTATCTTTCATGCTCGAGCGTCCAAACGCACACCCATCCGCACTACTTGACGGAGTTGTAGTGCGTTACCAGTACTTGTAAAAGATTTTTTGTTTCAATTCCTCACTACCGTGGTACTCTACCGTGGTATAGTACCGCGGTACGGAAGAGGGATACACTGCCAGGTCAGTACCGATACCGTACCGGTTCCGGAAAAAAGAAAAACCGTACCGCGGTACTGCAATACCTCGGTACAAAAATGCGGTATACCGCGGTACCGGTACTACCGGCATCAACCCTGCCTAGAGGCAAACAACCATGATGCAGGCATCGGCACTGAGAATGTATGAGCCCTAAAATCTACCACATCATAGCAAGATAGTAAAATGGGAGCCATGGTCATGCCAGACAGCACTCCAAGGTAGCTTGACAGCTGCACGAAGAAGCTGGTGCCACCAGCAAAGGCGCCCTTGGGTGAAGGCCCCCCAGATATGGTCATGGTCACTCAATTTGTACAAGTGTGCCATGGATAGTGAGACAAGAGAAAATAGAGAATGTGAGTGGCCAACGAACAAAACACGACGTGAACACTCTCCCATGACCCGTAGACAAGCATCCCCTGAGCAGTGGCAGAATGGTACACACGACAGTGTATAAGTGTGGAGGTGACAACTGGACAGGCATACAACAAGCATCTCAGCTTGGGTCATGGGGACAGGTAAGGCCAACGGCATGAATGGCACACTTGAAGACATTTCTGCTGAGAGCCTTGGTGAGAAAGTCAGTCCGATGTGATCGTGTATCCACCCAAGCCACCTAGACAATGCGAGCACTAATGCACTCACGAACAAAGTGATGCTCCATGTTGCTATGATTGTTGCTTGAATGATGCATGCCATTGTTTTCTGAAATGGATTTTGTGCTTTGATTGTCTCAGCGCAGAGTGATGCAACGAATTGGGACACACAAGTGTTGTAGGAGGCCAAAGAGCCAAACAGCTTCACAAGAACCTGCACCGAGGGCCACGTACTTAGCGTCAGCTATGCTACGGGCAACACACCGTTGTTTTCTGCTCTTCTAAGAGACAACATTTCCACCAATTATAAAGATATATCTTGTTCTACTTTGTTCATCAATGTCATGTGCCCAATCACTGTCAGTGAACCCATCAACAAGCACTAAGGACTGTGCACAAGAGTACAACCCGACTCGTGGTGTGGAGAGTGCATAGCACACCACCCGCAACGCAATCTCAAGGTGGCGCTCTCTAGGACATTGGGAGAAGTGAGAGAGAAATTTCACAACGAAGGCAATGTCAGCACAAGTAGTGGAAGCAAGGTACATTAGAGAGCCTATAACTCTGAGGTATTCTGTTACATCCACGGTCTCCTCCAGTTTTGCCAACTCAGAGGACATCAGTAGTTACTGGCCCGCTAGAGTCATGGATGTGGAGGCCAAGGTAATAGCTACAAGGATGGCGAGAAGTGGTCCAAAGGGAGCACTGAGGAACAAGGCAGGGACTAGTGTGCTCTTCTTGAATCCGCCTTTTCCCAAGGTTGCTGTAATCTCCCGGCTCCGGCAGCGTGGGGACTGCTTGAGTATATAGAGGGCCTTGCGCAACCGCCAGGCCCGATTTGTTCCATCTGTGAAGCCAGGTGGCTGCACCATGTAGGTTTCCTCGTGAAGTTTGCCATGAAGGAAGGCATTATTGACATCAATCTGTTCAAGTTCCCAGTTATGCTAGGAGAATAGGCTAAGCAATGCCCTGGCAGTGGTGTAGCCACCAACTGGGGGAAATGTCTCACAAATGTCAACCCCTAGGACCTGAGGAAATCCATTTGCTGTGAGTCGTGCTTTGTATCATTCAACAGTGTTGTCGGGATTCATCATTTGGAGGTACACCCATTTTGCGGCCACCGCTTTGCGCCTTGGAAGGAGATCAACCACCTTGTAGACGCCATGCTTAGAGAGGGCATCAAGCTCTACTCGCATGGCCTGCTCCCACAGAGTAGAGTCAGACACAATATGAGCATCCTGCACAGTCAGGGATTTAGGTGGAAGAGGGGACAGACCAAAAACTGCAAAGCACGAGGCAACATACCGAGCAACAGACGAATCAAGGGCCAGGCGGAATTCCTGTTCAATGAGAGAGTAGCCAAGGAAACTACTGGGGTGCACAACAAATGCAGCGGCGGGTGAGGAGGCGGTCACTAGGCCAAGGGCACAAAGACCAGGGTCAACCCAGACGTCAGAGCGGGAGTGAGTGGGTAGTGCATGGAGGCGACCAACCCAAGTGTAGGAAGAAACGGGTGCCACATAAGAGGAGGGAGACTTAGAGGCAGTAGACAAACAAAATGCAGGAGAAGGCACAGAGGGAGGAGATGACTCAATCGCAGCAGGCGAAAAAGAGGGTGCGGATGGCTCAGCAGTAACAGGCGGAGCAGAGAGATCAGATGGGTCAGCCCTAGTAGGAGGCACAGAAGAGGGAGATGAGTCCGAGTCAACAAGTGGCACAGAAGAGGGAGATGAGTCAGAGAGCGGGCGACACAAAAGAGGGAGATGACTCAGAATTGGTAGACGACACAAAGGAGGAAGATGGCGCAGAAGGAGTAGGGGACACAGAGGTGGGATTGAGGGGCAGACACACTGAGGGAAGCACGGTGGGCCAAGAGGGAGAAGGCCCCCACCAGCCCAGAGAGTGAACCCGAGGACAGGCGAGGAAGGTCACGTTTGAACAAATGTTAAAAATAAAAGAGCATCGTAGGACTCGATCACACCACATCGCACCGAGTCGTAGAAGCGCCAGGCCTTGGAGAAAGGGGAGTCACCAAGAAAGACAGAAAGACGACCACGGGGAGAAAGGTTGCCATCCCGATGGCTGGCAGGGAGTAAGACAAAGGTGACGGACCCCCAGAAATGAGCAAGGTGAAGGTCCACATGGTGGCCTGTCCAGCGCTCAAGGGGGGTGATGTGGTGAGGCAGAGGACCGTGAGGAACACGGTTTCACACCCAGGTCTTGAAAGACATGGCTTCAACGGCAAACAGGGGTGAATGACTAGAGGAGGAGAGAAGGGAGCAAACACAGTCAACCTGTGTGGGGTTCCAAGGCTCAGAAATACTACTTTGTTGGGGTCTTTAGGGAGAAGTGGCCTCAAGGCGGACACCACGAAATTCAAGGAAGCAAGAGGTGGGGCCAAAGAACTCACCACACATGTCACTCCAAAAGACACGCAGGGGACGTAGACAGGCACTCTCGGCTCGGGGAAGCCAGGTTTCAAGAACTTCAGTAACGTTACTTTTATTGCGAAGGAAAAAGATCCACCACTAATGTGAGAAGTCATCAGCCGAGCAAAGGACACAGTGACCAAGGCCACCAAGGAAGTCATGAGGGAATTGGCCCATGATATCAGCATCAACCAAGTCAAGGGGATGCGACATGGTGGAATCGGTTATTGTGAAAAGAGAGAGGTGCATTTTGCCGCACGCACAATAAGACAGGTAGCGGAGCACGGAGATGCAAATGTGGCGGGGTCAAGCTCGACAGCAGCCTGGAGGCGCAAGAGACGTTGTATGGTAGCAGTGTGAATGTGACAAAGGCGACAATGCAGGAGATTGGCATGTTTAGGCGACAAAGATGGGGCGACATGCACAAGGGCAGAGGCAGCGGAAGACAAGGGGAAGGATATAGGTACAAAAAATAGGTGATCACAGCACATGCCACGAAGCACAACAAGGCCGGAAGACCGATGGTCAATCGTGCCAACGCCGTGGCTGGACGAGAAGTCCATGTCCTGGTCGTCAAGGGTGGTGACAGAGAGTAGGCTAACCTTCAGGTCAGGTACGTACAGTACGTCAGGGAGAAAAAGGTACCCACTGAGACCAACAAAGGAAATAACACCAACACCTTGGACAGGGAGTAATTAACCAGAACCAGTCCAGACAAAGTGAACAGATCCAACAGGACCGAGGGAGATGAAGGACGAATGACACGAGGTCATGTGATGGGTGGTCCCAGAGTCAATGGTCTAGAAGTCGAAGACACGAGCTGAGGGGAGAATAATGCAGACGACAACAGTACCAGTTGGATCCACATATGGTGAGTAACCTAGACGCACAGGGAACATGTGAGATTGCTAGTCTTCAATCCATGAACAATCATGAGGTAAGGTCCCCTAAATACACCCCAACGACAAATCCCAAAGGGCTCCATCCGACTCACAGACAAGTGCACGTGACTTTCCACTCACACTCTCACCTCCCAGAGAGCACAGCTGGAGAAGTTTGGAGAGACGGTGCTTAAGGATGCACTCCTTATCATGGCTGTCAACAGAGCGGTCGGAGGAGCGGGTGTCTGAGAAGTGGCCATTGTCCCTGGACCAAGAGGGCTGGGTGTCGTGAATGGAAGGGGGTTCATAGTAGGATGGTCCCGAGGGAGGAGACACCCATCCCCAAGTCCCGGAATCGATACAGGTGGCTAGAGGGGTGCCAGGGTGGTCGCAAGAGGTGAAGCAGAGGAAGAGGATGAAGGTTACATCACGGTCGCAGAAATTGTGGTTGCAAGAGAGGAGGTGATGCTTGTGCGAGCCTAGTGAGCACGCGTAGCAGAAGCAACTCGGGCATCATCACAAGGCGCTGGACACTTTGGGGTAGAGTGCCCAAAGACACCACAGTTCCAACATGTGATGTCGGTGGGGGCAAAGGGAGCAGTGGATGATTTGCCGTCGCGACCACGACCCCAGCCACATCCACAGTTTGACCTATTCCCCCACCACAGCCAGCACTCTGAGAGGTGTGGGTGACAGTAGTGGAGATGTAGGATGAAGTGGAGAGGACAGATGTAGAGGAGTGTGATGAGGTAGTAGTAATGACAGTGAGTGTGGCCCTATGGAGATGTTTGTTCTGCAAGATACTCCACTAGTCGGTGAGTCGGACGGTGGTGAACTCATAGAGTGGTCCAATACCTGGGGTGAAGTTAGCAAGAACTGGGGCTACAGCAAGACACTCAGTGGAGTTGGGGGTAGCATTGGCGGGCACAGAGGACTCGGTAGAGGCAGTGTCGTCATCGGGCACGATAGAAGCAAGGACAAGTATGATGCGGAGGTGCACTATGACTAAGTTGTCATCAGTTGTAGCTTTGGCCTGCTGGCCCTCTAGGCCATTGTGGAGTTCTTCCTCTACGCGATGGCATGCAACCTGTGCCTCACTGAGAGCGGTCTGCAAGGCTTTGATGGTTTCCTTGGGTGCTGGCATGTTGTGAAGAAATGAACAGTTAGAGGAAAATGTGGAGTGAGTGAGAGAGGAGGAGGGATTGTACGCTCACCAAGGTAGCAGCGTGGGAGTAGAGAGAAGAGAGGTGGCACCATTGCACCGACTAAAGTGAACAGAACGGCCACCCATGTAGAAACTTCCACGACAAGGAAAGGAGGACCTGTGACAGTGGCTCCAGTCACTACTGCAACTGTAGAGGCAACGAGCACCCCAGTGGTGACGTGGTGAGAAAGATCACAAGGTGCACCTGCAGGAGTCAGCACCACTGCTACAATTGAAGCTCAAATGGAGTGGATAGCGCTTGGAGTTGCTCTACTACGGACGCTACGGCGGTGGCAACGGTAGTGGCTGCTGCTGTGACCTGTGTGGCAATGTTAGCGGCTACAGCAGAGAGCAGGGTTAGGGATGCTGCCGTGTGAGCGTATGCCTCAGTTGCCCTACCCACTGCAGTTTAGATTGGCACTTTGCTGGCACAGTCCATGGCTGAGAATGTGGCAGCAACACCAGATGTGGTGCCCAGAATAGCACCGGACAAGCTGATAGGGTCTGTATGAGCCGGCAAGACAGCTATGATACCAGGAACCTCGCGTGCCACTGATGGTTCAGTATTATCAGCAACTGCAGGACCGGGGATGGGACTGGATTCAGGTGCAGGCGCAAGAGCAGGAGACAACCCAGTAGGCTTCATATCTGGGGAGGAAGACCGTGAGAGCGGGAGGTCGTCTGCTGTGTAAACAAGACGGTCGATGTCACGCTCAGCTGCTTCAGCTGCCTGAACAAGCTCACTGCACCAATAGGAAGGATCCAGTATATGCACCCGCCATGGCTCATTAGGAACGTTGCCCTGCAGGGCTAGGTTGAAGGCCCTACGATCCTCCCACTCAGCACACATTACCAGTCGTGCTTCTGTGTGGGGTAAGTCCAGTTTGTCGTCAGGAGGTCCGACAAGAGGCGGGGAATCCAGGTTGGAAGATAACTCGGCTGAAGATGCAGCCGCAGAATCAAGTGAAGACTGTATTCTTGAGGTCAAGCGGGCTTGCTGAAGATAGAGCCAGCAACGTGCCTTGAGCATGCAGCAAAGATACGGCAAGCTGATGTCCAAATGGACGGTGGCACGAAGTAAAAAAAGAGGCAGCTGGCACGGGTGCAAGATGGTACCAATTCTGCTATGTGTGCTGCTGGAAGATCCTGACTGCAGTGTCGTGGACTGCGGTAGAAACCACTGCCTGGGCACTGGGTTTCAGAGGTAGGAGGTTCTGTGTATCCACTTCTGTGTGGCAAAAGAGGCCGCACTAAACCAACGAGATGGCTCGGTAGTGAGACGACAACCCACCCACAAGTCGTGAATCGGAAGAGGGTAAGATAAAATTCTCACCTGCTCTGATACCAGTAATCACTAGCTTGCTTTGCTTACAGAGAAGTGTGTGAGAGCAACAGTGAGCAGGAGAGTGTCCCACGCCATGGATGTAATAGGGTTTGCCTTGGAAAACAGAAGTTACAACCAAGACAAGAGTCGGACGGGGGAGCGAGAGTCTAAGTCAGCGGTGAGTGCACGCCCACACCAAGAAAACGCTTGTGTGAGCATGCACCGCCACCTGGGGGTCGAGCCCGACCTCTCGTAATTATCTGAGGGCAGCTTCTCACCAATGCTCGGCCAGAAACCAACATGGCGGCCCCCTAAGGATCAGCACCCGGGAAAACAACCATCATGAGGCTCCCCCAAAACACCTAGAGGCAAACAACCATGATGCAGTCATTGGCAGTGAGAGTGTACGAGCCCTAGCATCTACCACATCATAGGAAGATAGTCAAATGGGAGCCATGGTCGTGCCAGACAGCACTCCAGGGTAGCTTGAAAGCTACACAAAGAAGCTGGTGCCACCAGCAAAGGCGCCCTTGGGCGTTGGCTTCCTAGATATGGCCATGGTTACTCAATTTGTCCAAGTTTGTGCCATGGATAGTGAGACAAGAGGGAATAGAGAATGTGAGTGGCCAAGGATCAGAACACAACTTCAACACTCATGTCACTGACAGTCGTAGGCGGCTGCTCTGAGTAGAATATATTGTGCCAAGGTTCAGATAGCCATAACCTTGCTTTGTGAATTATTGAGCTGATTCTGACTGCACGGTTTGTAGCGTGCATATTTTGGTGTGGTCCACTTTTCAGGAAAACCGGACGACGCACGGGTTTGGGCTGTCGGTCCTCTGGCAGGGCTAACCGAAAAAACCCCATCAGGCCAGAAAACAGTGCATTTTCCTGATTGGTTGGTAGGCTGAGTAACAAGCCTCATAGAGGTGAGGGCTTAGGTTAGTGTGGGAGGGGTCTCTCACCAAACCTCATTCTTGTTGTCAACTCATTCATGAATCATATTTTACTGCAGTTATGGCACAAACCTTTGGGTGTGAGCTTTACCTCTCACAGCTGAGCAGCCAGGGCTTCTCAAGTTCTAAGTCCGGGCATTGCAGGCCACACACTTTACTCTGAGTGTGTCAGGCGGTATAAAATAGTATTTTTCAGACTATTGCAACATCGTTTCAGGCTTCTCCGGCCTGATTTAGCCTCTCCTGGTGTTGGCTTCAAAACTTTCTCGACACGGGAGAAATGCTGCCAAAATTTGTGTCACGGAATTGATCCAATGGCAGTGGTAGCCTAGGGGGTCAGGCGGCCAACACAAAGCAGCACGGCGTCGTCGACGACGCCGACGAACGTGCCGACGGCACCGCTACGTAGCAGGGAAGTGTCCCCGCTGCCTCTCCTCCCTCCTTGACTCTCCCGATTCCCTCATAGCAATGACGCTCTGATCCCAGACTCTTCCCTCCCACCGGGTGCAGCCAGGTCAGCAGTTGAGGAAGCAGCATGGCCAGACCGGCCAGACGGGAAAACGAGAGACAAAAAAAGGAAAACAAATTGCACGCTTGCTCCTGCACGCTATCCCTCGCTGCCATGTGGCAGCGAAGTGCAGCCACCATTGCCACCTGCAGGGGCACAATGGAGCTGCAACAGCACAGCAGTGAAGCAGTAGGAGGAGCACCGCGTAGTAGCAGCAACGCAGCAATAGTAACACAACAACAGTAGGAGCAGCGTGTAGCAGCAGCTACAATAGTGCAAAGCAACAGCGACAACAGTACTTTAGCAGCGGCGGTAGTAACATCAGCAGCTTCAGTAGTGGCAACAGAAGCAGCAACAACACAAAGCATCAACAGCGGCATCCAGTGCAGTAGTAGTAACAACCCTGCAGCAGCAAGAGCCCCATGGCAGCCGCGTCTGCGGCAACAGTGGCGGTCCTCGTAGGTGAGCTTCTGCGTAGCTCCCTCCACCCTCGGTGGTAGAGGGGCTGCCGGCCACCAACCACCAGCAGAGAAGAAAAACCCGGGTACTTCAGTAAAGTCAACGAGGAGGGCAACTGGAAACTAGCAGGATATTAAAAAAAATCATTTATGTCTCCTTGATCCAAATCCTCGAGAAAAGTGGTCTCTCAATTTTTTGACAACTTTAACCGTCCCGCAGTAGAAGACATAGTACTAGTGGCAGCGTCCGCCGTCCGCCACCATGGCCGGACCCGGTACCGTTAGTGCCTCACAATCCACCTCTGCTAGCGCAATGCCGCCGACTGACCCAGTCATCTCTATTCAGCAATAGGATGACGACATGCACACACTCCTAGCCACCTTACACTCTCCTCTGGCAATCACGCCCATCCAGCCGCCTCTTCTTGGCCAGCCTGGTCCTGCAGCCTCTGCCGCATTTCAGACAGTAGCCCAACAGCACCAGTAGCACCAGAAATAGCAGCAACAGTCCAGCTCAAGTGTCATAGGGTCTCTAGACACTACAGCCTGTACTCATCGCAGGCCAAAGTATTTTGAGACACCACCACCACACCTAGAGGCTGGACACTTTGCATTCTGGAAGCTACTATTTTGGCTGTGGGCTCAGGGTGAGGGTCATTGGCCCTACTACACCTTGAAGTACAACTCCTCCATCCCCAAGCAACTGCTTGATGCAGGCCGTGCTGCTATGGCCCTTGCCTTCGGTGCACCAGAGAGTGATCGCATCTACCTTGAGTCCTTCATCGGAGATCCTACTGCCGGCACCGACCATTACCCCCGTGACGCCTGGAGTACCCTCATGCGTTCCTACTGTGCTTATGGCCAGGCCATCATCAGCCACATTCTGAGGAACTTCAACGAACTCAAGGTGCGTGACTCGGAGTCTGTCATCGCTTATTGGCGGCGAGCACATGGATTTCTTTGTCGACTCGACAAGGTTGATCTGTTTCCACTGGCCACTCTCCTCACCATCACGAATGACGCAACTCCCAACTACGCAAAGATCCTCGTTGTCGACCTGGAAATTCTGGGCCATGGCATCCTAGGGAACTCCAATGTTCTGGTTCTATTCCCGGTTCCTGTCATGGAAGGAGGCGATTGAGGACACCCGCCTGCAATGTGGAGATATGGACGCCGTGGTAGCAGTCAGCTCCGCCTCTCCTACGCCCCCGTCGTCCGGGACCCCTGGTGCAGCGGGAGCCACGCGTGGTGCTGGCGGTGGTCAAGGGGGACGTGGGAAGAAGGAGAAGGGGAAGACCGAGTAGCCATCAGACAGTAGCTCCTCCCGTGGCAGCTCTCTTGTCTGCCACAACTGTGGCCCGATGGCTGGTACAACTATCCATCACCCACAGATGAATCTATTGTTTTCAGCGCCATGCATCGCGAGCATGAGTGGTGTTTTGGTACCCCTACCTCTCCTGTTGATGCTTCCTCCACTTCCTCAGCAGCCACCTCCTCCACCAGTACCGTAAGAGCAGTGACCGTGATGGCGCGTGGATCATGGACTCAGGGGCTACGCATCATATGACGTCTTGTCGTCAGGCGTTCAACATGCTTGGCCCGGTTGGCAATTTCTACATTGTTTGGACTGGGTCTGGTCACGTGCTTCCTGTTCATGGTGTTTGTGTTGTCCATTTTTGGGGTCCGTCTGCCAACGTCTATGTCACTGATGTGTTGTACGTGCCTAGGCTTGAGCTGAACCTTCTGTTCGTCACTGCTTTTGAGCGCATGAGCATGGATGTTTTGCACTCCAATGAAATTGGCATATTCACTCATCATCCGTCTGATTGAGTGATGTTGTGTGCAGAGTATCGTGATGACTTGTGGTACGTTACTCATTTGTCTTCCATGTCCTCATCCCTGTCTTTGGACCGGGCGCACATTTTTGTCACGAGCACTCTGACTCTGTAGCATACTCACCTCTTCCACCATCGCCTGTGCCACGTATGCAACTCTGCCATTCAAAGCATGCTCCACACGTAGCCTACCCTTGGCCTCGATCCAGCTACCTTTCAGTTCCCTTGCAAAACTGAATGCATTCACTCTTCTCAGGGCAGGATGCACAGGTCACCTCATCCTGTCTCCTCCTCGTGCGCTTCCCACCCGCTTTAGGTGGTCCATTCTGACCTCGTGGGTCCCTTACCTGTAGAGTCTGTTGCAGAGCGTGGTCGTTATGTTATCACCCTCACTGAAAACTAATCTCGTCCTTGATGGGTGTTCTGCCTCCAGTAGAAGAGAGATGCAATGGCTGCGGTTTCTGATTGGCTCCTCGTCACAAAGCACGAGTATGGTCTTCCCTTTTTCTGTTTCCGTTCTGACCAAGGCGGTGAGTTTATGGGGGAGGTGGATGTTTTTCTTAGGAGCCGTGGCATCAGACATGAGACTGCTGCGCCTTACACTCCGGAGCAGAACGGTGTCTCTGAGTGCTTGAACTGCACCATGGTTGATGCGATCCCCATATGCGCATTGAGTCCGGTTATCTTAGGGCTTCTTTTTCGAGGCCATGACGTAAACAATCTGGGTGTGGAACAGAGTTCCCCACGGTCCATTGCTTCCTGTCACTCCCTAACAGCATTGGTATGGGCAGCGTAGATCATCGCATGTCTGCGGTTGCGTCGCTAGCTTCTGGCTCCTGGAGGACCAGCGAGACGGCAAGTTGACTCATGGTGGTCGACTCTGTACCTTTCTTTGGGTGTCTTATCAGTCAAAGGCCTGGAGGTTTTGGGATCCTGCCCAGCATCGTATCATGGAGTCACACGATGCTCTGTTCTTCAAGGAGCTTTTCTCTTGCGATCTCCCTTTTTTATGTGTCGGGACGCTTCCGGGCCTGTTGCTGACATCTCGTGGGGGAGATTCTATGCAAGTGCACAATGTTGCTCACAATTCTTCAATGTTCAGAGTCCCTGGTTCCGCCGAGTCATACACCACCTCAGACTGTTGACCTCAGTCACACACACCAGAAACTCACACTGCACTAGAGTCTCCATCTAAGCCCGTTCCTCAGACTGTTGACCATGCATCCGAGTCCACCTCGTCGGCTACTGACTGTGCCAACCAGGCAACTGAGTCCACTTCTTTGGCCGCAGACTCCATCACAGAGGTGACCAATTCAATCATTCTGGTTGCTGCCTCAGTCAACCAGTCAAGCAGTCCTCCTGCATCATTCACTCCAGTGGAGTGACCCGTTTTGTCCTGCCTCCTTGACCCCGGCACACCCACTCCTCTAGTATTAGTATGATACACTCTCGTACTCCTGGCTGTCATCTTCATCCATGTACATGAGGGCCTCCATCAGGCATGCATCCTGCCATCATTTGGCCATCCTCTGTCACTAGCCTTCGTACCACGCTCCCTTCTTACCCTGTGGTGAGTGGGAATCCAGGGATGAAGGCCTTGGGTCTGACTGCCCTTGTTGTCATCACAATGAACCTTCATCTCGGATCCGCATTGGGTTGTGCCCTGATTTCTCAGGAGCATCGATGTGCTGTCTTTGTCTCATTGTCGCGTGCTCCAGCAGGCCTTGGCAGCGCTCGTCTGTTGACAGCCAGGCCGTCTTTGCAGGCAACTGATCCATAGAGCCTTCGTGAGGCCAGGGCCACACCTTACGCTGTCCAGTGGGAAGCTACTTGCAAGGAGGAACTGGCTGCTATCGATGAGCATGCTGTGTACACGCTGGACGAAATTCTCAGGCTGAATGCAATTAGGGCCAATTGGGTTTTCCATCGTAAATGGAAGCTGGACGGCATGATCGACAAGTACAAAGCCTGGCTAATGGCCAAAGGCTTTACACAAGTACCAGGAGTAGACTTCGAGCAGGTTTTTACGACGGTTGGCCGTTTAACCACCAGTCGTGCGCTCTTTAGCATGGTCGCACAGCATGACTGCGAGCTCCACCAGGTGGACGTGAACAATGCCTTCTTGCATGGTGCTCTTGATAGGCCGGAGCTCTGCATGGTCCAGCCCCCAGGTTCTGAGGATGGCACTGGTCGTGTCTACGACCAATGCCAGCGACCAGTGCCAGTGCCGGCGACTACGGAAGGCTCTATATGGCCTCAAACAGTCGCCAAGGTGCTAGAACACAGAAACCAACCGCACCGTCTTAGATGGTGGCTTTATACGCAGTATGGAAAATCTATGTCTCTTCTTCATCCTGGTGGGTACCACCCTCATCATTGTGCTTGTCTATCTGGACAATCTGCTCATTGCGTCTCTAGACCTCGCCGCTGTCTAGCGAGTGAAGGATCTGCTGAAGTCCAGATACAAGATGAAAGGTCTTGGACATGCACATGTGTTTTTGGGCATGGAGATCAAGCACGACCGTGCCCACGACATTCTCCATGTGCATCAGGCAGCCTACATATAGAAATTGGCTAAGCGCTTTGCGTACCTCCTACCCACTGTACCCAATGCATCCACTCCCATAACCCTAGACGACCAGATCAACCTAAAGGCTTTTGATACTGATACACTGGATGTGAGTGTATACGTGACTGCCTTTCTTTGTGTCATTGGGTTACTCATGTTCCCTGCCACCACCACATGACAGGAAATTGTAGTTTCCGTAAACCTATTGGCTCAGCTCTCTCAGTACTCGCATCACCTGCACCTAGATGTAGCAATTTTCTTGGTGCGATATGTTGTCTCCATCCCACGTCGTGGATTGACATTCCTCCACCAGCCATCCGTAGTCATCAAAGGCTACAAAAATAGTGACTGAGCTGGGAGCGCAGATGGCAAGAGTTGCACCAAATGGATCTTCCTTATTGGCGGCAGAGTTGTCTCGTGGCGTAGTGGCAAGAAGGGATGCATTGCATGCACTACTGTAAAGGCAGAGTACGCGGTATTGGACACTGGTGCATGCGAGGGTGTGTCGCTCCATCGTCTGCTCTGTGAGTGTTGTCAGCCTGTATGCCCCATCACACTGCGTTGTGACAATGGGAGTGCCATCGTCACTACCAAAAACGATGGCATTCACCACAATTGTACAAAACACATCAATGTGGAGTATCACGATGTGTGCACTTTTTTGCAAGAGGGAAACATCTGGATTATGTGAGTTGAGACTGTGCAATAGCTGGGTGACTTCTTGATCAAGGCCGTCAAGCATGTCACCACCACCACCACCACCACCACCACCACCACCACCACCACCACCACC
>SZWC01034654.1:0-17973 GCA_023375785.1 Penium margaritaceum | reverse complement strand
AAACATCTGTCTTCTAAGAAGGATGACAAACTAAAAAGTAAACTTCTGCTGCTTCGTGCAAATTTACCGGGAGGGTTCTTGACGCGAACAGATAAATGAGCAAGCGGCAGTCATGCATGGTCAAGGCAAAGGAGTCGCAATGTCGTTTTGCGACTTTGTGAAGGTCCTGTAAAGCACGGGTACACGTTTTTCTTTCAGAGAGAGAGTTTCCACCGTTGTGACCTCGTCTAGCGTCACCTGCGAGAGACCTCGAACAATAAACTACAGAAAAACAAAATCGACGGCATTTCGTCGGTCACTGACGCCGTTCCGTCGGTCGTCGTCGGAAAGCTCGATTTCATTCCTCCATTGCCGAATCCAGATGCAAAAAAAACAGTAATTTGCAAGCGAGGTATCGTCGCTCCCCCCAGTTCAATGGCCGACTAGTCGTATCAAGTTGAACCATTTCATGAAAGACCGGTTCATTTTCGACTCACCACTAATTGTATCAGATGACAGTATTCACGACAGATCGATAATTCGAGGGTGATAAATGAAAATCGATCAGAACCTGTCCATCACGAACAAGAGTATTGTCTACGAACAAGCCTCACCATCATTTGTTCGAGGGACGGGTGTAGGGTGACAGTAGTCAAACAGTCAAACACGACACAGAGCGAAATGAAACCACCTCAGTGCTCAAAAGAAACACAACAGGGCCTGGATGGAAAGTATTCAACTGAGCAGAAAATAAGGAGGAAACAATGGCGCCTGGTTGTCGCTGAAATCGGTTGTTGGACGCTATCGGACAGTTCGTTGCGCACTTTGTTGAAGGACATGTTGAGTCCACGAATTGCAGGTCGCCTAGCAGTCAGTATCGTCGCCGGTCAGAAGACTCACGCAGCCGGTCAGGTCCTGGGCGTCTCTTCCCGAACGCGGACGCATGCCGAGGTTCAAACTACTGATTTTCGCACGTGATTGGTGGAGATGGGGATTGATGGGCCGATTCCGTTGAGTCATCCGTGTTCTGTGTAGGGCCCGCTAGGATTGTTGGAGGAGGGGCAACTTATCCGGACGTATCAACATGGAGTGCCGAGCTACGCAACCTAGACAACTGTAAGGCGGAGGCAACGCGGACAGGAAGTTGCGGTCATCGCTGAAAGCGATCGTTGAGGAGCCCTAACGACCGATTTCAGCGACAACCAGGCGCACACAATGTATCGGATGCACAGAATGAACAAAAGGACATCATCCAACAGTTGAGTGTGATCCACAGCCGCTCTGAAAATAATAGAAATAGATTTTATAATAATTAGGCTGGTTAGCTAATACCCCAACCGAATAGCAAAATCCGCTCATATCCACGGCCGGACGGGATTTCCGAGGGATTTTTAAAAACACAATCCAAGCCGTTTTCTGATGTTCGCTGGGTAAGGGACCTATCAAGGGGCCTATCATTCTTATCAGAATGATAGGTCCCTTGATAGGGCAAAACTAAGCACTCGTCGGACAACAGATGGTATATACGAACGGGCAGCCTGGACAATCGTCCAGAAGAGAGGTAGGATCCACTGTCCGCATCATTCGACGAACACAAGAGAAGTATATGTCCAATAGTTCGATCCAACAACGAATAGGATAAGACAACAACCTGGATCTACCCTTGGGCGTAAATTATACAGGAAGAGGATTAAACGAGGGAAGATCGTCGCCGTTGTCTGAAGAGGAAAGTACGATCGAAGAATTCAATTTATTTCGTACTCGGCTCAAGATTCGTATTGAGCAATGAAGACCGGCGTGCTTCTTCACCGGATACACAACTTACATTCCTACGTCATTTCAGAGAAGAGGTGACCTGTTTCATTGACGAAATCGAATATCCACTTGCCCGGGCTGTAGAGAATACCAGAGTTTACTTGTTCGATAGAACTTCAGGGATCCATCCATGCGAGCAATGTATGGAAATCAATATGGGCAAAATTGCAAGGGACCACTCTTTCCGGACTAACGCATCAAACTTTGGCCTCCTTCACACCGTATGAAATGCAAGTGGCCTCTCATTGGCGCACAGCAAGGGTTCAGCACAAGTTCAGATGCGCAGTTTGCGACGCTAGATTGAACATGCGCATGTTTGATGGCGCACCTTGTGCTGCCGGTGGACTCTATTCAAAATCGGTGTGAATCCGCCTCTGGCGGTGAACGTGTGCCAATTGTTTCTTCCCCCATTTCAGATGCACGCTCGCTAACGAGGCGCACGGAGACAATTGCGAACAAACATGCTACATGAGCAAGTTGGAAAATTCAAGTTTTCTTGCCACGTTTTCAGCCACCGAATAGTTGCTAGCAATTGCTACACCCCCAAGGGTCTAGCAATTCATAGCAAATAGTCAGGCGCAAAAGGACTTCCCCCCTCTTTTTGACAGTGCGAACCAAAAGCCTGGGCCTGCGTAGTCAGGGACTCGTCAAAAGACGTGCAAAAAGCGTTCATGCATGAATCTGTGAAATTTCATAAAGCAATCCGGTGTGAGGGGTTAATCCGAAGCAATTCGACCCGTTCATCCTATGTAATCTGCCGAACACATTGGACGCAGCTCAAAGTGTTACAAGGTAGTGTGGAGGAGGCCATTACCACAGTGTTAGAAACACATCATCATTCACACCATTTTTCAGAATTGCATCACGACCATATTCAAAACAAGCGTCTTCATGTGCCCTGGATGATAATGCTCTTACATGATATGCCCCATGGAGTAAAGGTTCATCTTGTTTCAAGTGTCAGCAGATTCTCTCTTTCGGAGAAAGTGACCAAACATGTTTATTGTATAATGTTTGTGAAGTTCTTATGTGCACTTATCAAAGTGAACGAATGCCAAGAATACAATTGTCTTTTCAATGCACTTCACATTAACATAAAGAATGTACGAGGGGGAGAGGCGATCCACAATGACAAACTAGAAGGGGGTGTCAATGGAATTTCACCGTAGCAAAATGAAAAGTTCCTAATGTGAAACAACTTTTACCTTTTTCTTCAAAATTGGAAAACATGTTAACTATTATACATGAATTGTTTGAGTAACAACAAATCATCAGAGACCAAAGACCCTTCCTTCATAAATCAAAAGCACAAAAGAAAAAAACCGTGTCAAATACTCTGTTAGAATTCAAAATACGTTGTACATGAAAGGTTCCTCTTGACCTTTGGTATTATCTACAAGGCGAGTGATGAAGCCGAAATAAAACATGAGGCATATGGTGACATATAATGTTTGGACGAGGTGTATGGTGACACACTATTAGAAGGTGGGCCAATTGGCAGCATATTTTCCAAAGTCAAGACCATAATCAATTTGGGTCGAAACACAGAAGGAAGGACTGCAAGTCATGCATGATTGATGTCATCAAAATGGTTGAACCATGATCCAGAAGCCTAAAATGATTCAAAACATTACAGTTTTCTCCTTTTACACTCACGATGGTTCCCTTAAGGCACCATGGTAACTTAAACACGGCGATCCTAAACCAAAGCAATGGAGAAGGAAACCTTGAAATATGAAGCCAACCACTACAGATAAGACAAGGACAAGATGCTAACCGACAAGACCATAGTAAATATCTATGATAGACAATTCAAATAGCCACTACGTAATTGTTGCCCTTACATCATGAGCTGCACCATATGAGTTGTTGACAACTCATATGGTGCAATTTATGTGATGATGTCGCATGACTTTTACTTGATTGTTTTCATGCCTGTTATAGAGACATCATGATGCCCCTCAACCATTTCATTCACTATTCCATAACAAATGACAATGACAACACCAAAACCAACCTCATTCACCCATGGTTTTTGTTATTGTTGGAGATGAGTGTGGACAAAGTTAGAACCAAAGAAAACAACACAATCTCCTTTCCTTTTCTCCAATTCTATTTGTATGTCCAAGAACCACCTATGAAGTGTATATGCTACCATACAGTGGTAAGAGTACAATGAACATGATGTGTAGATAGTAGTCATTGTGGAAGTTAACCTACTTTTAAGAGGTGAAAAATAACCAAAGAACTTTAATGCACTAGATTAAGTGTGCATGTTGTTTAAAACTACAAAAGAAGTCTCCATGTAAGATACTCCTGAGTTTATTATCTTAATGGCTTTATTACTTGTTGTTGGGTACATAATATAGGGAGGAGCATGGAAAGTGTATGTGGGGATTATAATTGCATGTGTATAGTGGGATGTGTAGCTTTTGTGCATGGATATTCAGTTGTGTATGTTGTTCTCAATGATGTGGTTAGTGGTGGTCGGGTGGAGGTGTGGAACGTGTACTTGGGGAGTGGAAGTAGAGGTATACGACTATGTTTATGGCTCATGTGCAATAATTCGTATTTTTTATGTTTGTCTAAGTGATATGTTTGAGGTTCATTGGTGATAAATCTCAAGGGGGGGAGGGAGGAGGGTGGGAAGTGTATGTGGCAAGTGTCAGTTGAGATGTATGGCCATATGCATGGGTTGTGTGTGCAAGCTTCTCCTTCTGTGTATTGCTTTGAGTAATGTATTTGAGGTTGGTTAATGGTAGTTTGGCGGGAGGGAGGTGGGGGTGGACAGTGTACATGGGAAGTATGCATGGAGTTGTATTTTTTGGTGTTTTGGTTATTTGTATGCATGTACACTTCTTTATGTTGATTTAAGAGATGTGGTATGTGGTGATTGTGTTGAGGAGAAAGGGGCCACCTGTTCATATGGTAAGTGGAAGTGGAGGTGTACGGTTAGTTGTGTGGTTTGTGTTTGGAAATTTGTATTTAGGCATTTTATCTTCCATGATGTGATCAAAGCTGGCTGGGAGGGGAAAGAAAGGGTGTGGAGGTGGAATGTGTGTGTAGGGCATGCAAATGCCCGACACACACATGCACACTTCATTTAGTGCATTAAAGTTCAAATGTCTCCAAATGTGTTTGTTGTGGGTAGTGATGTACACTTCTATCTGTTATTTTGACATTTGTCGTTAGTGGTAGTTACGTAGAGGGGGAAATTGGTTAAACGTGTATGTTGGGAGTGTAGGTGGAGGTTCATTACTTGGTCCATGGTAAGTGCAGTAAGATATGTACTTTTGTATGTTGTTCTAGAGATGTGTTTCCTACTAAATTGTAAATGTTGGGCAAGGGAGGAGGGGGGGGTGGGAAAGTGGGGTCATGTGAATATAGGTAGTAGAGGTATGATTAATGATGGATTTTTTGTACACTATTGGATGTGCGTATTAAGAACCACTTTGTATGAAGTTTTCGAGAAAGTGGTATGTGTTCTCTTTTAGGTTTGTTCACTTAGATGTCAATGTTCATCATCTTCTTGTTTTCCGATTGGAAACCAAAATAATATGCATTATTGATGTAAAATATAGATTAGTTATCAACATTTTTAAGGGTCATGCAAGAGTATTTGATTGGATCATTTTCCACCCTAAGTCAACTTTCGGACATCAAGCCTGGTTTATGACTTGATGTTAGAAAGGGTTTCACCGTTTGATGGAAAAAACCTCATTCTCATTCCAAAATGAACCACACTCCCTCAACCCCCCCTAGCAAACTTCGCGAAATGTACCAGGTGTTTGTCGTGAGGTGTATTTGGTGTATATGACTAAGAGTTCACAAGTGTATGGGATACTAAGGCGATGAAAAGGTTCTTCTAAAGTTCTCTCCCATGAATACATTGTTACATCGTAGCTGATTCCACCCAGAGAAACCTCCCAATTCATATGCCCAATACACACTTTCATTTCTTTAGGGGGGTGGATTAGGTCTACGATTTGGGTGTTGAGTGAGCGCTTGAACCACCCTCTCACCAAATACGAAGTGTATTAGTTGATAAAATCTAAGGGTGAATGTTCTCGAAGCATGAGTATCACAAGACAAATGTTCACTGATGACCAATTAAAATGGGAACTCAGACAATGTTTTGTGCATGTGTACAATGACATCAACTTAGTAGATTGATTTTGCTAGTCGCAAACCCAGTTATGCTATTTCTATTCAATGTCTTGACATGTACTATACCCCCCCTCATTCCTCCCGTATTGTACGTTAAAAGTGTAATGAGACGTGCATCTGATAGACTATGATATGTACACACCAATGTATGAGGAGGGTTGTAGTCAACTTCTTCATGTTTCTCTCTTGAAGATTCATTTGTGAACTTGCTTTGTCTGCCCCCTCACACATAGTTTTATACACTCATCCAATACACTTTTGCACTTTGGAAAATGGTCTGGTACGTGTTGAACAAAATTCCCCCCTTCCACCCCTACAAAAACAAAAAAAATGTATTGGTCCAATTTATTCGTTGATGAACATAACAAAGTATGGAATAAGCGCAAAAATCAAAATCCATTATTACAATGCAATTTGATATTTTTTCAAATTCATGCGATAATATGCATGAACATGAGGACCGTTTCATGATTTGTTCCCCTTTGTGACATTTCCTTTCCGAGGACAATTTTTTACTTCCAACCTATCTCAACATAACTGGATTGGAATATCAACACCATACAATAGATAAACATTTCTCTTAAATTCCAGTAATCAATCGACATTCTCCAACATCCACATTCATTTATGGTACCCTCTCATTATAGAGGTCAATCATAAACAAAACGAATATGCAGCGTAAAGACTAGACGCAAGTTTTTAAAACTTGTGCTTCTCAACATCACAATCATGTTTTGCATGGGCATTGATGGACAAAGACATTCCATTGAGGGAGTGGTGATTATTTGTGCTGACGGTAGCAAAGGTAGTAAAATCTAGAACATTCAGTCTATAATATAGAGTGGACAACTCCCTTTGCATGGACATACAATTGTTCACAGTGCGACAATTGCCCTTGACAATGACATCTTGACTGCTGTGAAAAATCATTTGAAGCTAACTAAAAATTCAAGGTAGCACGTCTTAAACTCTTTTCAAGGGATGAACACTTTGATCCAATTTTTTGTTCTACATGAAAAAGACAAATGTTACCCTTCTCTTCGGAAAGTAAAAACTCGGGTTACATTGTCAAGTAAGAAGATGTTTTCTATGGTTATTTTTGTTTAGTCTTTATTTTTATATTAAACTTCCTTGACAATGCATAACATATCATGAACACTTGAGATGTCAAACATTGTCATACAAATTTTATAAAATCTTTAGAAATTTCTTACCTTCTTCCATTGCGTTTGCACTTCTTATGTACAAAATACTTACTGCATGTTTTTTAGGCTTGATTCATTTGAAATGGGGGAGTATGAATTGATACATGTGGCTTGAATTGTGTGTTTTGTATAGATATATGTACTTCTTTATGTTGGTTTTGTTAGTGGGTGCGATGACTGCGCTAGATTTGTGCTCTGATATTGCGTGGTCAGATCCGCAATTGGAAGAAGATACGCAAAGTGAGTACTTTCTTGGAGGACTCCAAGATCTCGGCATTGAATAATGTTTTTGGTGTACAAGCCAATCCATGTTTGGCAACCAGGCCTAAAGTGCTTGAACTATTGAAAATTGTGTGGCTCTAGTTGGGTAGGGAGAAGTAGCTGTATAGGGCTATGGTCTGGTGGGCCACGGTATGACTGGGCTCCTAGCATGAGGGAGTGTGTGATCTCCTGGTACGGACCATGTACATGGACACTTTGTGGCCACAAAACAGCATGCTTCTGAACCCGTCACCTGGACAGTCTACATGGTGAGCCAAGATGCAACGATTACAACTACGAAGATACACAATGCTTATAGACCTATGAGAACGACTATGATGCTAGCATGACGGCTATGGTGATCTACAGCTCAAACACATTCATTTGAGTTTATAGGATTAAAGATTTCCAACTATGGAGGAATCTCACTGTGCACTTAAGGAAACTTCTACCAACACAAAAGGTAGTCAACCTGCTAGTGTAACAAACATAGAAGGAAGTGACCCTCGTACATCTTAGCATCTCACAAGGAGATGTCTTTCATGTCTTAATCTTGCATTACTTGGCATCTCAAAGGGCCTCAAACCAAGGTTCTGCTTGAGTTTGCCCTTATAGACCCCTGAAAAAGTGGTAGTGTTCTGCCATCCTAGTAAGGAAGAAGCCCTGACGACGTAAAGGCATTTTTTTCTAGAAGACTGTGTTGTAGTAAGACTATTTACATTGACAACCACAATGACCTAACAAGGAATGACCCCTCGCGTGGGCTAGTAGCAAAAGCAAGGCTCATGTGAAGCCTTTATTAGGCTTTGTTCTTCATAGACCATACTTAAGCTTTGGAATCAATCAAGGTTTCTTTAGTTGTCACATTCTTAGTCTCCAAAGTCCATTCCTGGATTTTTCTGCTAGCCTGATGAACAATAAGATATCATGTACAAGCAAGGGACTTAGTCCTTACTAGAAACCAACACATCCTAACATGGAATTAGAGCATTTGGCTCTGTGCTTACTTAGTCGAGTGGCAATAGCAGTAGAGCAAATTGGTGAAGCAACCCTTCACCATCCACGGACAAGCTTGATGAGGAGCGATGTTTGCCTTCTTCTAAGCGTGAAGCGGGATCGACATTTGTAATGTTTGGCCTACACAAGAAAAGAGAATCAAGAGACCATGAGCAACATGGATGCAAAGCATCATAGGATAGGTTCTTTTGCTCTTGATGGGAATGTGTGTTTCATGGTATGCGTATGGGTTAGGATTAAGAACGTAATGTCGTAGACTGCCCACAACGTCAAGTTCTCAAGACAAAGCACGAAGCACAAGAGACGCAATGCATGGTAGAGTAAGAAGCCATAGCTTTTCAAAACTTGAAGCATGAGACATAGGCATTGAGGTAGCAAGTGGGATCTCAAGGGCTTCTTCGCCAACAAGAGTAGTAAACACATGCAACTCAATAATCTCATGCGTAGTAATTGCAAGAGTCAGATGTGGCTTAGGTTGCCTTGATTATTGAACTTTAACAACAAGGGGCATAGTGTCAGCAACAACTACTTCAATTGCAACAGCTCAACAACAACATTATTGGTAGTAACAATAGCAATCGTTGTAATGGAAACAAGAATCTCAAGAATCATCCGCACATGTCCTTAAGTAAGACCACGCCTAGTTGTGCAAATAGCCAAAAGTCCACTAGTGTAACTTGTGCAACCTATCAAAGGAGGCATGTCACAAAACATTTTAGCTCAATATCCTTAAGTTGCTCTAGTGGTGCCACTCATGGCAAAGTTTCAACTAGCACAATAGGCACCTTTGATACAAGCATACATGGCACACCCCACTTTTGTGCAAGCTGTGTCACTGTTCCAAGCTCATCAAATAATGCACACGTTGTAGCACTGTCGAGTGTAAGGCCCCCAAGTCCCTCTACATGGCAAGGTGTACCAAGGACTTGAGGACACAATGCCCCCAGCAATAGCTACCTTACAACTATGTAAGATCAAGCTTGATTATTTTCACAAAGAGAATCTCCATCATTTGACACACAAACTCAAGCATGTGGCCTAGATTCATGTCATATCAAAGTTGTACACTAAGTACTACGCACCTCCACCGTTAGGATCACCACCACACTTGGTGTTAGAGTAAAATTACTTCAACCAAGTTCCATTCATGATGCTAGAGAACCCATGGACTTATCATATCCAACAAGCAATTGAGATGTATAAGGACATGGCAAACACTACAAAGCAAGTAGGCTCCTACTTTGTTAAGAACTACAAGTCTAACGACTTTACCTTCAAATCCCACCTTCTAACATAACTTTCAAACATCAGCCTCAATATGTTCGACTGCATTGAAGCGTACAATGCTTAAATGCAGCATTGAAGCATTCTATGCTTCAATACAAGTATATAATGCTTGTATTGTATTGTACAATGCAAGAAATGTCTTGCTTTACTTTGAATTATTGACATCAACAAAGAAAAGCCATTACATAACCAACCCATAGTGATGGATGGGGCAGTATTCGAACCCGTCTTTATGAAGTTCCTCCTCAACGGCCCGCATAGTGTCTAGGACAACATGTAAAAGGTGCTTAAGTTCAAGCATGAGAGTGAACTGAAAAAAGCATACATTTTCAAGATGCTTCTCAGTGAAGAGCGTGACCAACAGGTCACAAAAGAAAAAGAAAATATTCTCACCAAATCTATGAACTAACGTGTCATAGTTGTAGTTAGCTCTAATTAGACATTGGAGGAGAGCCAGGCACTGATGAATCCAGTCTCAGACCCCTCCTGCGCCAAGTCTAAGCCATACGTAAGCTACAAAAGTTAGTATGACTAAAGGCCATGGTCTATCATTGCATTGTAGTGTCATTTTTGTGAAAAACCAAGGAACGTGAAGAAATGTTACAAACTGTTCCTATGGGATGAGGATCTAGTAAGATGGACAATGCAAGTAAGAAACGTATTAGGAGAGCAAGAACATAAGAGTGATGAGAAACTGAATCAAGCTAAAAAGAATGAGAAGGGTTTAGAGAAGTAGACAATAGAGGGAGGTGCGAGGAAGCGGTATGACTTCATGAGGTCCATGTTTGAGTTATCAAACATGGAAAGAAATGAACTGGTTTTCTCAACATACCTGTGGTACCTATATAGTGGGTGCACATCCCACGTCAATTTTGGTAAGGCCCACCTCCACAAACTCTTACCTTGCTCTAAGGACTTTGTCATAGTTTCCAAAAACAAGCAAGTTCTAGTGCTAAGAAAGGGTTAAATGATAGCCACAGGGTACCAAGGTGCCCAAGTCATGTTTGGATACGTGCTACACATCCATGAGATTGTTTTCAACCTTCTTTCACTTGGGTAGCTAATGAAGAGAGGTGTACGCATTGTCAAGAACAAAGAGAACACTGCCGCAAAGAGCCGTGAAGGCGGGACCTTAAAAAATGGTCATGTCTTACTATACAACATGATCATGCTTTATTTCCATGAGCTGAAAAAATCAGAAATGTATGATTCTCTGTACGTAAGAAAACATTCTGGTGGGATTTGTGAATTTCAATTAGAAGTGTAAATAGGCATTAGATATAGAGGCGAAGAAGAAATTGATTGTGTTGTGGATGAAAGTATGATCTAGTGTAAAATCATGAGAATAAAATCAATTGATTCATGTCTGTTTCATTCACAACCATCCACTAGAATCTATTTGAGATTATCCTATAATACATGTGAAAAATCATAAGAGGCAAAAGTCTGATAAAACCATTTCATTTCAAATTTTCATACATAGTAAGTTGACTTGTTCACATCCTTAGTCAGAAATGAAACAAATGAATGTAAAAAACATACTTTTGGTCATGGAGGTACTTTCCATTCTATCCGGAATATGTACTTAGAAGTATGCTAAAATGATTACTACAAAGAAGCTTGTGTTTAGATGTGTTTGAATGCTACATTTGGAGATACTTGAAGGGTGTTAAAAAGAAAAGGCGTCACTTATGTGAAGGCAAAAGTACTAACTTGTTGCTCAAACAAAAGACTGACTACTAAGTATCCAGTTACACATGTTATAACTAGTAGTTGTGCAATCAATTAATGATAACCCCCATACCCCACTACCCAAGCACTGTCATGGCTAGGGTGAAAAGCCAAGCCTTTCTTAGACAACTTCCTATTTTGATGAGTGCATGACAATGCCGTTCTAACGCTCCTATGTTTGAGTTATTAGATGTTGATTCTCGCTTGATGACAGAGTTGTGTGAAATCATATGGCTAATGTAGATTTCATCTAAATGGTTGAATTATAGGGGATGAAAAGTTTGTTGTACACTTGGAGACTTGCTCACTGACAATCGAGATGCATTCATCATGAAAATGTTTGTTTAACCTAATGTACTTCTTTACCTCATAGCGTATTTGATGACAACTTCCACAAAGAGGTTCCCATGAGTTGTGGGTTGCATCGTAGCCCATTTAATTGACGAGGTACTCCAATCCACGATCACGATGACCATGGTCGAGGATGGCCTCCTTCAAACTCTTGCTCGCCCTCGATGACCAGTGGAAGGGTAGGCTTAGAAATCCTCCCTAAAAAATGCCTGGTTGGGTCATGGTAGAGGTTGAAATTAGAGATGTGAAACACGTCATGGATGGGCATGGAAGGCAGAAGAGCCAATCCCGCCACCAAGGGTATCTGCATTTTGAACACCTTGAACAGACCAAGCTACCGGAGTTTCAACTTGTCCGAACGGACCCCGCAAAGCTTGACGTGCGTGCTATTGAGAAGAACGCGGTCAACGACCTTGAGCGTGGCGTCGATGCGACGGTGGTTGTTTTTGCGCCTTCACCAACGCATGCCCTGTCGTCAAATCTACTTGAAGTCATGTGAGATAGAATCCAGCACGGTTAGGTTGCTTACGACATGCAAACTAATTGGTTTGGGGGACACCGTCCCGGTCACCACCTTACATTGCGCCTTACAGGTGGAGGCGGATGTGGAGGAGTTGTTTGCCTATTCTGCGATCTATAATTGGTGGTCCCTTGCTGTCTCGTCTGGATGACCTCACTATACGGAGGAGCTGCTGTAGCGTTTGGTTTGTCTGCCACGTTTGCATTTATGGTTGGGGATGAGAACTGGTCGATAGGTGCACCTTGTTGTCGTACTACTCCACAAATTCTCATGAGAACTTACTCATGAAGCACGAGTCTCCGTCGCTCACAATGGACCACAACATGCTATGGAGTTGCACCATGTTCTCAAGGAACTGCCAAGCAGTTCCTTACGCGCTCATCGTATCACGCGTTGTAATGAAGTGCAACATCTTGCTGAAGCGATTCACCACCACCAACAGCGCATTCTGGCCTGTCGCTGTCGTGGGTAAACTTATAATTAAATCTATGGTCATGTCTTGCCACGGCTTCTTGGGGATGGGCAAGGGTTGGAGGATACCCGGTGTCCATGTCCTCCGTGCCTTGTGGCGTTGGCCCACATCACAACTCCGATATAATTAAGCCACTTCCGACTACATGGTGTGTCACCAAAAGAAGCAAGCCACCTTATTCAAGGTCTTATTGGCAAAGAAGTGGCCTCTTCAACCATTATCATGGCACTCCTTCAGAATCAGTTGTCGAAGCGCCGGCACCGCAGGAACCACCACCTATTTCATGCCGCGCCGTCGCCAAAACGGTGCCTCGAAAGAAAATCACGAAGCCTCCTATTCCCCTTGCGCCTCATATCCCTCCATGAAGAGCTTCACAAGGAAGGAATCTTTATGGATGATGAGAGACGCGACCCGCATCATTAGGTTTGGTCTTCGTGAGAGTGCATCGTTAGATTTTATGCGACTGTCTCGGTACACAATCTCATAGTAAAAGTGCGACAAAAGGTACTCCACATAACGCGCTTGCCGCTGGCTCTATTTATTCAAGCAATTCAATGCGTTGTGGTCGGTGAAGACCGTGCACTTCTTCGCCTTAAGTTAGCACAGCCAGTTCTTGAAGGTTGCAATCACGGCAAGCATCTCCTTGTCATGGGTGGCGTAGTTGAGTTGCGCCCTTCACAACTTGCGTGAGTAGTAGGCAAGAGGTTGTGACCTGTTACCAAAATCCTAGAAAAGGATCCCACAAATGGCCAGGTCAGACGCAACTGTCACCATTTCAAACTCTCGGCCGCAATTGGCCAAGTGCAAGGTGAGGGCGAAGGTCGTAGCCCTTTTGAGATTCTGAAAGACTTTTTGTTTGATAACCCTCGAACTCGACTCGCCATCCTTGCAAGTGAGATTGTGGTAGTAGTTGCAAGAATCAAGGAACACTTGCACATCATGCACTGCCAAAAATATGCGCAAGTCCCTGGTAATCTGTCCATTGGAAATGATATGCGCAAGGAATTAAACATTACCCATTGCAAACTCATTCTTAGTGAGTTTCACAAAAAAAAATCCTTCCTCAATATTTTGAGGACCTTTTTCACATGCTCCTCATGTCTTGTCGCTAACTTTCTATACACCAAAATGTTGTTCAGGTTAACCACTTAAGTACAACCTGAAGATGTTGTTCATCACCGCCATGAAGGTGGGCGGTGTTAGTCAACCAGAAAGGCATCACAAGGAATTCGTACTGACCATAGCGGGTGCAAAAGGCCGTCTTTTCCACATCATCTTCTATGATGCGGATCTATTGGTAGCCGTAACAGAGGTCAAACTTTGTGAAGAAGTGATTAGCACGAAGCTGAATGAAGAGCTTCTTGGCTCATGGAAGTGAGTACCAGTCCTAGATAGTAAACTAATTCAAAGCCCGGTAGTCCAAGAAGATGCGCATCTCCCTCGTCTTTTTTTACACAAACAGGAGAAGTGTAGTGTAAGGAGAAGAGGATGGTAGACAAAGCCGTACTCCATCATCTTAGTCACGAGCTTCTTCAGCTCGTACAACTTTTCGTTGCTCATGTAGTACACGATACAAAAAAGTGGGCGCGCTTCAGGTTTGAGGTTGATGCGATGGTCCACGTCCGGCTTCGGTGGCAGATCCGCGAGGAGAGTGTTACAGAACACGCCCTCAAATTCCATACACACCTTCCTAGACCCTTCGGGCACCGCGGTGAACTTGCCTTGGGCCCCTAGCTGCTCACAAGTTACCACATGCTTCATTAAAGGTGCTACGTCCTTTGGTTCATCAAGAATATCCTCCATGTCTCGCACAAATGCCAGGAAAATCTGCTCCCTTTTCTGAATTGCCCGCTTGAGATGCATCAAGTTGAGCATCAGCTGTGCCAATTCCTCCTTGCGATGCACCCACTACTGCGGCGCTTCCTCCTCCGTGGCCTCTTTTGTGGACCATGTAGTTAAGGGATAGCCATCTCCAAGCTTGACTAAGATGGTGCACGCCGCCCTATTGACGACGGAGTTGTTCTTCTTGAGGAAGTCACGACCAAGGATCACATCGTAATCCTTCATTGGGCACACCCGGGATACAATCATTATGCAAAGCTTCAATTGGCGAATGGAGAGGGGATACGCCAGGTGCCCCAGTTCAATTGTGTCATCCACTTGGTTAGCGGTCCTCTTCTTGCTTGTGAGTGCAAGGCCCCATTTTTTAGCACAATCCTTGCTCACAAAACTTTGGCACTCACCACAATCCATTAGACTCCACCGTCCCCTTGACGCCTTTCACTCGTGCCTCCAAGAGAAGTGTGAGCTACTCCACCTCATACCTCCCCTCCCATGCCTTGAGTTTGAAAACCCCCTTGATTGCCACAAGGCGTTTGAGTGGGCGATAAATTGGCGGTTTGGGCCGAGAGGAGCCAGGAGTAATGCCATCTACTCTCGGCTCTCCTCGTTTCCCAACTCCTTTGTTTCTTTCTCTGCTTTCATTGTGGCTTTCTTCCCCTTCCCTTTCTGCTTACCCTTGCAATTGACCTTCTTTGGACTCCGATATTCATGTGCAATGTGGCGAAGCTAGCCAAAGTTGTAGCATTTGCGCTATTGCAACACTCCAATCTATATGTGTGTGTTGTCGTATTCGGCTTGCTTGTCACAACCACCACTAAAAGAGTTGTGGTTATTGGCATAAGCCTTTTGCACAAGCAATTTGTACCGTTCAATTGTTATGATCATTGCTCATAGGTTGTCATTGAGGTTGTGTATCACCGTCATAGCGCGGGTGTCGTTCTTAAGCCCGGTTCTATAGTGGAAGCAGGATACGTGCGAGTCTAAGCAACAGTTTGCGACAATCTCATAAAACCTTCGGGTGTAGTCAGCGACTTTGCCTATTTGGCAAAGCCAACGTAGCTTGAAAGGCGCAATTTTCCTCACGTCACCAACGATGAATCACTTGATGAATGATTACGTGATTGCCTTCCACGAGGTCAGCCATTTCAGGATAGGGTTGCCACTCTTCCATGTTGGAGCCCATGGGGTTGATATCCTGGTCACGTTCGCAATGACAATGACCATTCCTACTATTGAGTGGTGCGACTATTGCGCTAGTGTTAAGCTATGAGTAGGCGCAGACGGCACAGCAATCGGAGCTTTGTACGGGGAGATACAGATTTTTCTGTAAATTCCCGTGTTCACGACCTACTGGGAATATCACCAGATAAATCATGGCAACCAGCCCTGAGGGTTCCTAAAGGGCCTGGAGTATATTGTAAGTGTGCTGGAATGCGCAAGGGGGTTGCGAATGCCCCTAGCTAGCTATGGGAAGGAGGGGAGCTACTCGTTGCGCAACACTGCGCAACGTCCCTGGTCAAGGAACATCGCAGCTGACTGGGCAGGTGGCATGCACCATCAACATCAGGACTACACTGCATCAGCATCCTCATGCAAAGAGCCTGGGCCAGTCAATCGACAAGAGCCAGTCAAAGGCGAGCTTCAAGAGACACCTGATCGGCGACCCTGATGTAGCAGCATGGCAGGATCAATGGTTAGCACAGATTGGCCTGAAGGACAAGCAACCTCCTGGGGAAGCTACACCTGAACAACTACCGAAGCTTCCTCAAGGAGGAATCTTCCTCTTGAACTTGTTCAGGTGTTAGCAACAAACTGTTACTACAAGAAGATTCTCCTGAAGTAAGCTTCCCCCTTTGAGGGCACAAGGGGTAGCTGACCTGAACCACCTGAAGGAAGCTTCTCCTTCAGGTGGTCAACTTGCCAGGACCACAGGTATAAAAGGCAAAGCTCCTCTCACTTCAATCTCATCTCAGCATCGCAGCACGTTGCCAGAAATCTGCCTTGCTCAAGACTTTGACTCTAGAGCTTCTAACCAAGACCCTGTTGGAGATCCCTCCAAGGCCCCTGTAAGCCGGGCAAGGCCTGCCAACCTGGGTGGAGGCTGCCCTGGAGGCCAGTCAACCTGTAGACGGCTCCAAGACCCTTGCCACGACGGCCTGTAGGGCCTAACAAGGCGTTGCCGCTATGTGGGCCAAGAGCTGTGCTAGCCTACCGTGCTTGCCTTTTCCATGTACCATACTTTTACTACACATCAATCAAGATTTCGGTCTAGATTCCCCAACCCTTTCCATGCTGTTATACAAGCTGTATGCTGATCACCCAAAGATCCTAGCAGCAAGAGTCCTAACCCTGACTACCTCCATCACAAATTCAACACCTACTCCACTGCCATGTGCATTGGACCGCATCACATCGGCCCACCAATCCAATGATGCCCCTCTCAAGAGGGTAACAACATAGTCACGGCGCGCCTCCTACCTTCAGGCATCCATGCCGATTGCATTGAAGTACAATTCTAGACCAAGTATCCAAGTGTGCCAAGCTAGTCCATCCTTCCTTGATGGGTCGAACAACTCCGGCTTTGGCGGGCTCGGGCGCTTATATTTTTGCTATAGCAATTGTCACTGGTGTTGTCATTAGACGCTAGGAGAGCTCTTGATTGAAGTACAAATTTTACTTCTCAAATAGGTCCATCTTGACCTACATGTTGGCGAGCTTGCCTTACGCGTCACACGTTGTGGTCATCAAGAATGTGCCGGATGAATTCATCCTTGACTCTTGTACAACTTCTTCCTCAACAAGTTGTTCAATATTGCCTTGTCACAGGAGTGCATGGATGGCCTCACACACAGATGCGCCTAAGAGACAAGATGCATGCTGGTCTACGGTTATTAGGAAAGGTTGCCACGTACAGGATTGTGTCCCCTGATTAAGAAATGGCTCTAATGCCAAGTGTGAACTGTGCGCGGTGTGCTAGCCTCAACCAGATGGAGTAGGCGCCAACCGGCGGCAACATCGACCAAAGGGAGGCTGATACACACCTTCCTATGTTTGTGGAAGCATAAGGTTAGCTTGAAGTACCGCGGGAACACGTGTGGCACAGTGGAAGTAAACTCTACTTGTTATTCAAGTGTCAATACACAAGACTACATGTACATGAAGACACATCCTAAGAGACAGGGGGTCGCCGAGCCGTGCGTAGTATCATACGAGGTTGGGATGTAGCTCATCTTCCCAGCTTTTGAATGCACCAAGAATTGCATCATTCCGTGAAGGAACAGTCGAGAGATAGTCGTTTCCGCGAACCATGACAATGTGTTGCTGGT